>KZ062783.1:87302-107017 GCA_002091835.1 Anopheles maculatus
AGCGTACTCAAGTATCGGGCGGACCAGTCCACAATAAAGAGTTCTGATACACCGTGTGTCAGAGAATTCCGTTGATAATCTTCCAATTAGACCAAGGGTCCGACAAGCCGAGTTTACCAAATTCGCGATGTGATCGTCAAAGAGAAGTTTGGCGTCAAGTGTCACTCCCAAGTCACGAACTTGAGAGACACGACCAATCGGACAACCATTGATGGAGTAGTTGAACCGGCAGGGCAGAGGGGAACGAGAAAAGGACATAACATTCTTCTTCTTCTTCTTCTCTGGCACTACAACCTCTGTAGGTCTTGGCCTGCTATTTCTAGCTTTCTATGACTTGTTTTTACCCGTAGCAGAATAGTCAGTTCTGCGTACGGGGAGGCGGTCCGCCGGGATTCGAACCCCGGTCCTGCCGTGTGAAGACCGGCGCCGCTATCGGATACACCACCGGGCCGCCCCGGACATAACATTACACTTGTTAATACGAAGACAGAGGGAATTAGAAGCACACCATGTAGAGAAAGAATTAACAAATAATTGGAGCGAGGAACAGTCAGCGGCGTTATGGATAGGGAAGAAGATTTTTAGGTCATCTGCAAATAGCGACAGACAGACACGTAACAGACACGATCCTAGGCGGCCTGGAAGTCTGTTAGATCGCAGTTAATAGTTAATAGTTCATGGTACTGTGTGGCTTCATCTTTTCGTCCGGCATAGTTTCGAACAGAACGACATAGTTTTTTTTATTGTGGTTATGCTGTGAAACGTGTGGCTCACCATCAATTAAGGCACTATCCCGTTGAAGACACTTTAACTGCTGGTCCTCCTCGATAAGCTGGGCCAGGGTGACATGTTCACGCTACTTCATCCTGGCCGGCACCCGGAGATACGGATCAATTTCTTCTTCTTCCTTGGCACTATAACCTCGTGAGGTCTTGGCATGCTATTGCTAGCTCTCTGTGACTTAATTTTTACCCGTAGCTGGATAGTCAGTCCTGCGTAAGGGGAGGCGGTCCGCCGGGATTCGAACTCCGGTCCTGCCGTGTGAAGACCGGCATCACTATCGTATATACCACTGGGCCGGATGATAGGTCACCAAAAATCCATACAAAAAAAAAACGGTTGCACAAAACGCGAGTCCAGTCGTACGGTCAACTATTCCTCGTGTTACAGTTAGGAATTAGAACCGAAATTAGAATCGCAAAGGAGAATATATATCCAGCCATACTTTGGTTATTTTTATCTGGCACACTAACCTACCCTTACAGAAAATCGTAGTTGACTTATAAATCAAGGTGGACTCAATCGGTGTAATCTCTTGCCTGAATATCTTGTTTCGACCATATCCACCATTCGCAGGTGACTATTCTAGCTATGTCTTCTGCATATGCAAGAGTATATGCATCTCACCTATAACCGGCTGTCAGCCAATGCAACATAAGCGGAGATACGAAGTAGAACAAAATAGAATTTTTACTAAAGGATACAATTCTATAAAAGGAGTTAATTTAGCAAACAAAAAAAGAAGTTATTACTTCAATGAATGATTGTTTCATCAAGCCTTTGCCACCATTCAAAACAAATTAAAAAAAGCTACCAGCAGTAATCGCTGTTAAGTTGATCAGGATCATGATCGATAATTAAAACGCTGCACTGGGGATATAAAAAAACCAAGCGCATTCCAACCATAGATTGACATCCTCCATTTAAAATGCAAGCGGTTGTTTGATGACGACCTGCTAAATTTATCGGTTTCACTCCATTATTTCCAACCTCATTTCCATACACTTTGTGACCTTTGGTAACGCAGATAAATGCAACAGAAGATGGTGAAAAAAATCACACACACACACGCCGTTTTGCAATACCTCGTAAAGCTTTAAAACAAGGAAAAACAAGGTCTAATAGCCATGACGGATATATGCTGGAAGGAGATTTCAGGAAGAGTTAGTAAGCGATAAAAAGACTGCGCTGAAGAATGGCTGGATGCAGCTTCTCCCGGGTCACTATATAACAGGGCCAAATTCTACTCATCTCTCAGTTCACTGCAACCTTTGGTCGGAAGAGGTCACTCGAAAGACATTTTCCAACTCCAGTCAGCCAACGTTTTAGCCTTCGGTCTTTCTTCTTCGGTCCTAACATCGAAATGCGTTTCTTTGTGGTGAGTTTTGCTTAAAGCTTTGCTTAATAGCGTCCAAGATCACCCTACCTACCACTAGAATCAACCGGATCTCACCAATCAAACCTCACAGAAGCCGTAACTACAGAGGCAGCCAGCATCAAGCAATCAAAACAAATTTTTAATATTACTCTTACCCTGATTGCAGGGTTCATAGCTCTACCACAACATTTGTGATTAACAGTCTCATTCCTTGGTTTCGCAGATTATCGCTGCATGCGTAGGGATCGCTTCAGCATTGCCCCAAGGATTTGCTTCATCTAGAGCGGGTGCATACAGTACGTCAGGGCAAGATGTTAGCATTGTGTCGTCACCCATCGTTTACGAGGATACGGTCGGTGGTGATGCATCTGTTACGGGACTCCAAGACACATCCCGTGGCTTGACTGATGGCGGTGGTAACTACCAAGTGCAAACCGATGCAAGATCCAACGCTTTCAGTGGCATTGGGCCGGGTGGTGCTGTCAGCAGTGCCGAAGCGAAAACCATTGTCCGCTATGCAGCTCCAATCACCCTAAAGAACTTCTACTACCATATGGCTCCTGAAGATCCGACGACAAACGCCAATACCAACACGATCACGATCACGCCCCGTAAGCATTATAAGGTTATCTTCATCAAGGCTCCGTCTGCCAGCGCTAATGCCGGATCTAAGGCCCAGGCCGCCAGCAGGACCGAGGAGAAGACCATTGTTTACGTGTTAGTGAACAACCAGGCAAAGGCTAACGTTGCGAGCGATGCTGAGGCAAACTCTTATATCGCCGGCAAGCCGGAGGTATTCTTCGTCAAGTACCAGGGCAAGGATGCTCAGGCTATTGCTACCTCCAATTCGAACTCCAAAGCCGGTGGCAACTACGCTGTTTCTAATGCTGATGCAACAGCTACCAGTTACACAGGTGCTGCCGGCAATCCTTACGCTGGTAACTATGCCAACGCTGGTGCTACTGCCAGCACGGGATATAATGGCGATTTGGGACGTTCGGCCGGAAATGTTGGTGCCGCTGCGAATGCTGCAGCCAATGCCGGTTCAAACATTGACTTCAACGATGTCCGGTTTGGAAATGGGGCGAATTATAATGGTGGTGTAGCAGGAGCTAACACTGCTGCCGGAGGTAGCAACTTCTTCTAAATACGCTAGTACCATGAAGATGTCTTACACTAGAACTCACCTACTCCAAAGCGTCTGTTTTGTTAAACAATTATACAATAGTTGCGAAACAATTATGTACACTACGTAAATTGGGTATTTCTATATTTTCTCCTTTTGTATTAACAAAAGTTTACAACTGAAATAGATTTATTTTCCCTAGTATCGCTATAGCGTTGACAGTGAACAACATACGAGTATGGCACATCAGTTCACGCCAGACGACGGAAGAATGCTTTCACTAAATGTAGTATAGTTGTGCGAGAACTAAGAAGCCAGCTAGTAACGTTAAGACAACAATCCTCTCAGTTACATTCTTATGCATTTGTTAAGACAGTTGGATGCTGTGAAATAATGGATTGTAATAAAAATTAATACTGAACAAAATAAAACACTAGGACTTTATTTTATTTTAAAAGCGAAAGATATTTGTTTACAACAGGTCCGCAGGAAAACTTTATAGGCTGATATTGGGATGAGCCTTCTCTACGAAAACATTGAAGGATGGAAACATCTCTTTTATTCGAGCTCTTGACCGTAACTTGAAGTTGATCTAAATATAGGCATCTCAAAAGATATGATATGATACAGTCCGTTCAATGTGATTTGATGCTGCGAAACTCCTAATAGAGATCCCAACGAGGTCTTGGCTTGATATTTCTGACTACATGAACTTGCTACCCATAGAATCCTCACCGAACCATTCAAAGACAATGAAGAGAGGTAATGTCTCAAAATGAAGTTTATGGATGCTCAAAGTATATAAATAGTGTTTCAATGTAGGACTCGATGGTGGACTGAAACATTTGAACGAATGAAACGCGTCGTAAGATAGGATGGACTGTGTTCTGATTTGGATCTCCATCCTATTGACGGTCTTGTCTTTCGTATGGTATAGAATATGCTGAATATGGTCATTTAGAAATGTCAACTGCCAAAGAGCTGAAGCGGGTTATAAAATAAATGGATGGTTAAAATAATATTGGCAAAATTTATTATCTTTCACGATGATATTTACAGTACCCGGGCCCAGTATTAGCTTAAAGGGTACGGACTTACATGGGTGGACGCATTTTCGACAAAGCACGCAGGCGGTTGGTGCTGTTTTGAAACGCTTCTTCTTTTTGTTGTCCTCTTGTCTGCCATGATCTATCGGTCATGCTAAGTGATCTTCATAAAATCCCCCACCACGCCTTCGGACGTCACTATCACGCACCAAACCTGCACGGCTGGACCGCTGATGCTGCTGTTGGTATTCCGATTAGTGATGATACAATCGGTGATGCTTAAGATTTGTTGGTAGAGGGGGTATGTATCCAGTGGACAACCAGCAACAACAAAAAATAAGAGAATCCAATACACAGACACACACCTAATCGAGCTCACCCAATCGATCTGCTTCTAAAGTTCGGAGTTCGGTTAGATCTAATATCCGTCAGAGCATTCAGCAGTTGAAATGGAGTAATAAATCTATATAAACAGCAACACACACACAAAAAAAACGAAGTTGTTCAAACTTTGAGAATTACCAACAGACATTATTACCGGCTATCGCACACCTTAAAAGCGCGCCAAACCATTGCGGGTTAGATTTCGGAAATTTCTAACTAGATTTTCAACCCCCACCGTCAAACAATTCCTCACAACAGCACACAACAAATGCCATCCTAAGGTGGTATATCCATCGCGTGAATCGCTTAGCTGCCTCCACTGTGCGCGTGTAGGCGAGAAGGAAGATCGCACAGCGCGTGAAACCGTTTTTTGATATTCGCTGAATTAATAAACCGCAGCCAAAAACCCTGCTAGACAATGCTAGATGAGACAAAACTGAAATTTAAACGAATATTGAGCATCGGAGCTACTGATACGGCGGCTTGTGTATATATAAAGGCGTAGGTCCTTACTGCTGCTTCAGTAAAGTTCGATCGTCCCAACGAGCACACCGCTCAAAGTGTTACATCGAACAGGAGTTCAAGTAACTGTCGGTAGTAGTTGTACAGTGCATATATTACACACAAATCCGCGCGCACACACACACGCACAAAAATGCGCTTTTTTGTGGTGAGTTTCAATTTGCACGTTACCTGTATGTGATATTGTTGAGCGAAGTATTTGAGGCTAGGCATCCCACCGGAAGTAATAGTGTGTCAGCAAACCCGTGTACTCGTGCCGTTTTGGACCAGCTATCAAACAATTTCCACCCAAACGGTTCTCAACAATCAATTCTTCTGACTCTTCTGGGCAGTGGGAGTCCCAAGCATCCAGAACCTATGTCTTCCTCAATCGATAACGAATGTTACTCACGTTGCAACGTTCGGAAGTACTGCAAGTAACTAATTCCATTGTTTTACATTTGCTCTTTTTGTATCTTTGTTCACCTGTATTAGGTTTTTGCTGCCTGTTTGGCCATTGCCTCCGCTGATATTGGACTGAAGCTTCGTCAAGCTGCAGCAGCCGGTGCAGCAAGCAGCTATGACGTTGGACAGCAGTCTGTAACCGTAGACTATGCGCCAGCAGTGTTCGAGGACACTGTCGTCGATGGTGGTCGTTCCTTTGCGGATGGTCCTGGCGCTGATTTTGGTGATGTCGCCTCCCGATCTGCATTCAGTGGAGCTAGTGCGTCTGCTGGTGCTTCATCTGGTGCTTCGTTCGGTGGTGTGTCTGGCGCTAGTGCTGGAGCTAGTGCTTTAACCGCGGACTACAACGCTGGCTACCAGGCTGGACTTCGTGATGCATTCTCGGGCTCTTCGGCCAATGCTAACGCAGAATCGTCGGTTGGTGTTCCCGATACCCGTTTCGGATCGTCGGGCTCGTTCTCCGGATCTTCGGCCAACAGCTTCTCGTCTGGATCGTCGTTTGGTTCGTCGTCTGGTTCGTCGTCTGGTGCGTCGAGCTCGGCCGCTGCACAGACCAACGTCCGCTATGCTGCACCGGTGATCCAGAAGAACTTCTACTACCACGTCGCCCCCGAGGAGCCAAGGGCCGCTGCCGAAGCCAACACGCTCACCATCACGCCCCGCAAGCACTACAAGGTCATCTTCATCAAGGCCCCGTCTGTCAGCGCCAACGCCGGAGCTGCGGCCCAGGCTGCCAGCAGAACCGAGGAGAAGACCATTGTTTACGTGCTGGTTAACAAGCCCGCCCAGGCAAAGGCCGGTTCGGTTGCGGACGCTAGCTCCTTCTCTTCCGGCAAGCCGGAGGTCTACTTCGTCAAGTACCAGGGCAAGGACGCTCAGGCCAATGCATTCGCTGATGCCCAGTCGTTCAGCAACGCCGGTGCCAACTCTGGTGCATTCAGTGGTGCATCCGCTAACGCCAATTCTAACGCCTTCAGTTCGGGCAGTGCTGATGCTGGTTTCGGAGGCAGCTACGATAGTGCCGCCGGATCATTCGCTGGTGCGACCAGCTCAGCGGGATCTTTCGGTAGCGAGTACGATTACAACCTACGTTCGTCTATTGACTCGGATGATTCTGTTGCCGGAGCCAACGCTGCAGCATCGGCTGGGGCAGGGGGTGGGGTCGGTAGCGAGTACGATTACAACCTACGTTCGTCTATTGACTCGGATGATTCTGTTGCCGGAGCCGGGGCCAACGCTGCAGCATCGGCTGGAGCAGTGGCTGGAGCCCAAGGCACGTCCGCATTCAATGGTGCTGCTGCTGCTACTGGTGCTAATGCAGGCGCTGCCGCTGTCAATACTGTCGTCTACTAAGGCTCGTAACTTTCTACCCTAAGTAAAAGAGGCAGCCTACTCCAACTCAACCCAAAGCGCTAGTGTGTTTGTCTTGTTGACAGCGCACCGATAAAGACTGTAAAAGGTTACAACGAAATGCCCAGCAGCCAAGCGATGAGATTACGTACTGAACAGGTCAACTACACAACGAAGCGGACAAACTTCCCGATATAAAATTAGGCAGAACCAATACTGATTGAGCCACGTCGTGGATGAATTCTACAAACATTTTCCTACGCTCCATTTACGACCTCCTTTCTTCCTGCTTCTCTGCATGCTGTACCAATTAATCTTGTCTTTATTTTGTTTCCCAACTAAGATGAATAAAAACAAAACAATGTGTACAATAATGGAAGTATTCATTCGCCCATGATTGCTTAACCGAAAACCAACGAAAAGCGCAACTCTCCTGCATTACACTACAAGCACGACATCATTACCCGTTGCGTAAGGTTTCGATAGCGAAAGCGAACGATATCTTAGGTGTTGGCATGAGGATGATCCTGGGAGGAACATACTCTCAAAAACGAAGTATATCACGGCCAACGCCATGCTCTCGGGGTGGTGACCTTGATCTATGAAGTGAATCCAACAGGCGGCCGCAGCAGAGGCGCTTCAGAGTGAGAGAAGAAAAAAAAACAGGTCTAACAGGTATTGTGGAAAGCTAACATTTGGAGATCCACGGTCAAGTTTTTGTTTTCTTCTATTGTCAACCGATTGGCCGTGTGTCTTCCCGCTGGTAGACGATGTAGAAGCGCAGCATATTGTAACATCATCATTAGCATACTCTTCATTATTAGTCTATAAGCTTCCAAATTTCCAATACGTCAGGTGCAAGCTCATTTGCTTCAACCACAACCTTCTGCTATGTCTCGCAAGAAACAAACGTGTTTGTTTTTGTTTTTTTTTTTGCAAATGAAGCCGTTTGCAAATATTTGCTTAGACGCCAAAGATTCCACCATCGGATATTATGAAACAATTGATAATTGCTATTTTGTTCACAATTATTTCACAATGCAAACAGGCAGCGCAAACTCGCCACGGGGATACTTCAAGAATTGTAACATGTTGCACTGCTGAAATGTGAAAAATGTATATAAAAAGTGAGTTATATGAATAATCCGTATTAGCTCTCGACAATGCTCATACATGGCATCATCATAAATTTGTTATTTCCCAATGTTTGTAAATATGTATCATGAAATAGTGCATGGTCGAATGGTAATGATTCTAGAATTAAGAAGGCTTTTGCTGGGATTCACTCGAAGACTGAGCTGATACATCACTAATACGAAGTGTCACTGCCACTACAGGATTATGTTTGCCATCATACAAGGAACCAGTTCGCATACTTTTGACGTGGAAAGGGGAAACGTAAAACTAACGATAAAATAATTTGCATGTGATTCGGACATGCTGCTTCTACTAATATAAGACTCACTGCAATACAAGTAGATCCATTAAGAAACATTTTCTAACAAATTGGTGGCGTATATTTCTGTTCTTAGTTAGTTCCAATAATCCATATTCGCAACACATATTTAACATTTCCACATTATTTCTTTGTTTTGCTTTGTTTTAGTTAACTGTACTGGTGATATTGATCAGGCACATTCATGTTGCAATAACGGTTGAAATTCTTTTTAGATATATTTCAGTATAAAAAACAGGGCGTGTCGTGCGATTTTTGCATTTTAACAGTAACACTACTCGCGCAGAACTCTTCCTAAAATGCTGTTGCTCCGGTAACAATGAATTTAAAAAAACAAAAAACAAAACAACAAAAGTAAAACAATTGAACATATAAATTAATATATTTATAACGACAAAAACAAAACCAACTGAGAAACGGATTCAATCAGAGGCACATTTTTCAGTTAAAGTTTTCGAATCCGACGAAGGCCTTTTTTGCTATCCTTTCTTGATTCTGTTCCCGTCCATCAGCTCTCTCTCTCTCTCTCTCTCTCTCTCTCTATAACAACAAAAACAAAACCAACTGAGAAACGGATTCAATCAGAGGCACATTTTTCAGTTAAAGTTTTCGAATCCGACGAAGGCCTTTTTTGCTATCCTTTCTTGATTCTGTTCCCGTCCATCAGCTCTCTCTCTCTCTCTCTCTTTCTCTCTCTCTCTCTCTCTCTTTCTCTATCTCTTTCTCTTTGTTGCACATTCGGGAAAACTTTTTGAATGGCGTATAACATCCCCCCAACAAATTAATGCATAGCCTCAAGAAATGTCAAACAAAGGAGCTGCTAGGCTGGGGACACACAGTTTGGACAGCGCAATGAACTATACAGGCCTTTTTATTTTACTTTGCTGGAAGACAATTAATTGGTACATCGATAATCTATCTGGTGTCCTTTTTCTCTATAGTTTGGATCTTCTCTTCTGTTGCTGTTTTTTTTCTGAACCATATTTGTAGACGATTAGCTTGTCTAAATGTTAATTTTCTTCTATAAGCACATGCTCGGCTCTATTTGTGCTTTTAAAAAAACTATGTACAATTTGAATATTTCACGTAACATTTACCGGAATGATTATTGGAATAGGATACAATAGACACCTGCACATCCTTTTTTTTTGATTTGGGCAAAACATATGAAGCACATTTAACCAACGTATTCTATTACTGATCTCCGAATCAGAATAATGAGGCAGAAAGAAAATGAAAAGCAACGATTGATTACTATCTATAATATCTGATTAATTTCATACAAAAAATAGTACATATTTTCATGGCGGCTTTTGCAAACACGATTCGATTTAAAAACGCTTTTTCATTCGTAAAAAATTGTGCAGCAAAAATGCACCGATCGAACTGCATGTCTTGACTAGAAACTTTCTATACAATCATTACTGTGAAGCGTGTCCTGTCTGCTAATTCAGCAAAAAAACGGGAGGAAGCACAAATGGATCACATTCGCGTGACAAAAGAAAGAAAAAAAACCAGAGAAACGGTAAAAAGGAACAAGATCGAGAGAAAATGTAATGCGTGAAATAAATAGACTATCAACAAGTAACCTTTCTAACTCTACTGCACGGCACTTTAGGTGCTTCGCTTAGCTGCAATATTCGTTCGCTTTTCCACTATCAGTAGTATGTCGCTGCATGCTTACAACACGCACTTTCCGTTTAAAGCGTTTTAGCTCCCGGTACTATCGGAAAGTGAATGCTAGTACAATTACGGTGGTTCACCGGGTATCCTCTTCTTTGCTGTCCGTGGCTCCTAACGACGCACTGGACGCACCGCTTAGTAGCTCTAATTGTTTTTGCTGATGATGGTTTGTCGCAGTTCTGTTTGCGTCCGGTTCCACCAGCACCGACCGTACCTTGCGTAACAGTGGAAAACTCGCCTGATTTTTAGATGCACCGGCTTCGGTGACGTCCCGGTACAGCGCATTTTCCGCACAGTACGAACCGAAATCATCGGTGTTGAGTGAAAAGATCATTGCACCACCGAATCCGTGGCTCTTGATGTATTTCGCTTTGCACTCGAGGCTTCGTTCGTCTTCGTACGAGATCCATTCGCTGCCGGAGTACAGGTAAGGCGAACAGCTGTCCACATCGTACACCTGATGCACGTAGATGTTGTACCGGCGAAACCAACAGATTTCGGAGTAAGACGCAAACCCGAGCGTACCCACGCGACCGAAATTAGATGCGGGTGCGCCGATGCGCGTGTTGAACGGGTTGACTAAGGTAAAGGAATGTCCGTACGTGGGTAGCCCCAATATTAGTTTGTTTTTTTCTAACCCGGCCGATAGCCAATAGTGCACGGATTCGTTGATGTTAAGCGTTCCCAACAGTGAATGTTCGTTTGCTCTACGATACAGCGGTGCGTTAAGACCTAGAAACAGCAAAAACAAAAAGGGATAGACCGGAACGGAGAACGATAGAGGCGTAAGAAAACGAATACTCTGCACAACGACACTTACACATAACATGTTGAATAAGAATTATTAAAAAAAAAACCAAAAGTTTTCAAAATTTACGTACAGCCTTCGAACCAAATTTTAACATCTAGTTAGCACCTACCTGTTTGTGGTAAATCGGGCGAGTAGAAATGATAATCGTACGTCATCAGATTCACGTAGTCGGCGTAATTGTTGATTTCCGTCACATCGTACGCCATGTACGCGATCGTTTCCTGTGGCGCAACGGCCACGCTCAGTATGTACGTCCGGTGCTCCCTCTGATACTCGCGCCGTATTTCATGCAGCAGCTGCGAAAAATGCATTCGCCGTTTACCACCATTGTCCGGGAACTCCCAATCGAGATCGACACCGTCCAGATGGTACAGTTCCAGCGCCGCCTTTAGCGACTGTATGAACAGTTTGCGGGTGGCATGGTTTTCTACCATTTCGGCGAAACCTCCAACACTTGCACCACCGACCCACAGCAGTATGCGCAACGATGGATTAACCCGTCTGAGCTGCTTCGTACTCACTAGGGCTTCCCGCACGTTATTATCGATGTAGAGCGTGTGGTTGACAATATCGATTATGCCGATGTTGAGGTGCGTGCATAGGTAGGGATCGATATGCTCGGGCTGTAGAATGTGCCGCAGATTGTGGCCCCGTCCAATAACTCCCTGTTGACGTGCAGCGTTCATTACCGGCGTTGTGTAGTAGCAAACGATTTTTGGACTCGGTGGTTGACCGTTCATCGCTTCCTTCGAGTAGATGTAGTTGCCAAAGCGTGATGGAAATATCCGTTCACTGTCGAGCTCTTTCACATGCAACGGTTCAACCGATTTGCTGCTTTGGTACTTATCATCGTTAGCAGCAGGATTCGTTGCGCGGAAAATGTTGTCCGGCAGCATGGCGGACCCATTGTTTGCGTAGATGCTTTTCACGATCGTTCCTTTCGAATCCCTACCGGATGCGGGATTATCCGGGTAGTTTGGAAGCGTGTTTTGTTGTTGCTTTAGAGTTTGGCGTAATGCTTCTTCATACAATACAAGCCGGTTCCGCCAGTGATGGGAAACATCTAGAAAAGCGTAAAATAAATATAAATACATAATTTTGTTTAAGCATGTATTTGTAAATGAATAATTAGTAACAAAAACATTACCTAAAAGTGCCGGTGGTATAATTAGATTCTGTCGATATATCATAGTCCATGTTGCGTACACCGTCAGGCTTGACATGCCACAAAGGGCAATAAGCAAACAGCTCTGAATGTAGGTATGTTGCCTCCTGCGAAGAGAAGCGATTTTAATAATATGTGTTTATTTTATTTATTCCATAATGATGGCTTAACGCCGTCAAGTGTTGTGTGTTTAGATGCTGTTTTTTAACTATCTGCAGATGCAGACAAGTTTGCCGCTAGCCGTGCACATTAATCATAATTGTGCAATAAAGAGCTTACATACGAAATCAATTGTCGTAATGCACTTTTGGATGCATCCCAAATTTAGACACCACAAACATAAAACACAACGGAATGCGAGAAACCTTATGCTGAGGAGAGTTGGCACACGTCCAGAATTTTCAAGATACCTTGTGCTGCTTCAACTTCAATAGGAACGCTCTTTAGTGCAAATCTATGCCTCCTAACATCATTCTAGCATTTGTTGGATGCATCGAAATGGGATTTGAGGACGGTTCCTTCGTGTTAATAACTGACGCCTTTATGAAATACATTACCGGGCCACTTCCAACTAGGCATTGCGGTATGCGGCATCGCATTATAAATTGGCATTCTATCAAAAAAGCTACAAAACTTACCTTAGCTTTGTGTCTTCTTTGAGTAACTCGTACTTTCCCTGCTGTTTCGACATTTTCCCCCCCAGAATGATGATGTATTGTTGTAAGCTCGATCGTTCTAGTCGATGAATGCTGTTATCGGCTATACGTGCGTGCGTGCCGTTTTTCTCGTGCTGTCCGTATTTCGCCGTAGATAACAAAATGCACTTTCATTCAGGGAGACAAATGCTTTAGCTCAGCAAACAGTAGAAGAAGCTGTCCCGTCGATAGCAGCTGCATTTCGTGATCGAGTAAATGAGAATATCTTTCTAGTCGTGACGACTAGTTATGATTTGATCGATGACACCTTAAACGGAAGAAATAAGGGAATGTTTAGTACAAACGGCCAGATGCAGAGATAAGAACATTTTCCGTGAACCCGCTATACAATTACAATTGGTTTATATTTACACTATACGCCATACTCATGCTATCTCTTCAGAGGACCAATAGCATCGAGGATTTATGATAACAAATCAAATGCTTTTGATGTTGTGACGTTAGCGTTTGGTTGAGATTAAAGCATTATTGTTTTTTCTTGATTGTTACAACAATGTAATGGTCCGTTTATTCATCGATATGCTACAAATAACTGTACACAATGCCATAACCACGTCCCATTTCATCGCATAAGTAGGAAACATACAACCACGCAGAAAAAAACATCACATTCTACCAAGTTGCTTACCGAAAACGCTTTTTGGCAAGTCTTTTGCTTTTCCACAATGTTTCAACCTCGTCCATCCATCGCAGCTTTTCGCAAAGTAGGCAAGACAAATAGAGTTCCGCTGCACGCAACAATGGACGGTGGGTTTCGCGGTGTCCTTTACTTTCGTCACACTGCACTGGTGGAATTTATACACGGAAATGATTGGTCAGGGATTTGATATCAACACCAGTAATTGTGTGTGCAGCAGCAGCAGTAGCAGCACAGTAGATCACAAAGCACATTACCTTGGTTTATTGTTGGTCCAAGTCGTAGATGCTTGTTTTGACAGGGATGTTGTGTCGCTTTTGTTCAAGATGTTTCATTTTTATAACTGTGTGCGTGTGAGACAGCGCGATAGAGATGAAGAAAGCGTATAGAAAGCAAATAGGGAAGTTCCATGTGTTGGTTTGTGTTTGACAGTCGGTGGCCAAACTTGATTATGGGTCGTTCAAACGAAAGTAGAAGAGGCTGATGAGTAGCGAAACTTTTTTTATATGGGCGATGTCATTGCAAGGGTCTTTTCGGCTTATATTTCTGGGGATATACATTCGAAAACATCGCTTCCGACCTTCTACTGAGCCGAAACATACTAATAATGAACGCTAGGAATCGAAATTATATACTAACGATTCAGTTTACGAAATCTGTACGGAATTTAATTGCATTCTCGGGACTGTTAACGAATGTACTATCCGCAGAGCTATTTAGAATCGATTCCGAACAATTTGCCATTTGGCCCATCACTTAATGGGTTGATGTGACAATTTCCCGGATTGCAGAACAAAATAGAAATGCTTAAATGATGAAATATTGAATTCAAATGCTATCAATGATTGAACCTCCATCCAAAGTAATTTTGATTGAGCTTCTACAAACGTCTGAACAGTGTTGAGACGTAACGAGCAAAAGCAAGGGGCCTTCGGCGTGTAACCACGGTCTAACAAAAATGTCGACCAAGTGACAGCAGACACTGACAGCCTGCCATAAAGCTGATGTGCCACGCCAGAAAGTTAGATTGTATTTGATACAGGGAGAAGCAGGCACCAAACGCCGGTCTTTCTCGATCTTTTTTCGACGACATTCGCTGTGTAGTGATTATCTGTATGCTGTGCGCGGTATACATTGTGCCTTCACGCTCCACAATGGTGAACTGAAGGAGCTTATACTCATAAGCCGCTGAAGCAATGCACCTGCAAGAACGACGGGTTTCATCAGAAGGCAACAACACCAGCGACGACAAAGACCGGGCTTTCGGAAACTACGACGGGCTCAGATAGTACGCGGCCCCGGCCACCATTCGTTGAGCTTTTACTTTTCAGTGCTGCTATTGTGCAGAAAACAAACGGCAAAGAGGTCCCCGTTTAGCGGCCTGCTGCACAAACCTCTTGCGTCTGTTCTAGTCATCAGCGGCGAGCGAAACGAATAAACCGGTGTGATTTATAAGCCAAAAATCGTTCCGGTGGTGCGACACTGTCGCTTTGCAGTGGAGTAGTGCACCTGCCAAGAACTTCTCTGTCGAACAATAAGATGGATCAGGTAACGAAGCTACGCATGAACCTGGAGAAACAGGAAAGCCTCATAAAGTTGGGCATCCTGACAACGGCGGCTATTCTGTGTAAGTACAGTACATGAAACCAGTTATCACCCGCTCCCGCTAGCCAATTGTAGCCGCTTTTATTTTTTCATCTTGACAGCTTTCTCGACACGACTCTTCTCCGTCCTGCGGTTCGAAAGCGTCATACACGAGTTCGATCCGTACTTCAACTATCGCACCACGAAGCACTTAGCCGAGCAAGGGTTTTACAACTTCCACAACTGGTTCGATGATCGAGCCTGGTACCCGCTCGGGCGTATCATCGGTGGTACCATCTATCCCGGTTTGATGGTCACCTCCGCCGTGCTGTATCGCTTGATGTGGCTGGTGAATATTACCGTCGACATTAGGAACGTGTGCGTGTTTCTGGCCCCGTTCTTTTCCTCCCTTACTACCATCGTCACGTACCTGCTGACGAAGGAGATCCACAGCAGTGGCGCGGGACTGGTCGCCGGTGCAATGATCTCGATTGTGCCCGGGTACATTTCACGCTCGGTTGCCGGTTCGTACGACAACGAAGGTATTGCGATCTTTTGCATGCTGCTGACGTACTACACCTGGATCAAGGCGGTCAAAACGGGCGCCATCCTGTGGGCAACGTTCGCTGCGCTCGCTTACTTCTACATGGTATCGTCCTGGGGTGGTTATGTGTTTCTCATCAATTTGATACCGCTGCACGTGCTGGCACTGATGGCGACGGGCCGGTTTACGCATCGCGTTTACATCGCCTACAGCACACTGTACACCATCGGCACCATCCTTTCGATGCAGATTTCGTTCGTTGGCTTTCAACCGGTCCAAAGCTCGGAGCATATGCTTGCATTTGGTGTGTTTGGATTGTGCCAGCTGCACGCGTTTGTCGACTATGTACGGTCGGCAGTACCTAAAGAACACTTCGATACGCTTTTCCAAGCACTCATCGTCACGATCGCATCGGTGGCCGCATTGATCGGGCTGGCGCTAACCGTTACCGGCAAAATTTCACCATGGACCGGCCGATTCTACTCACTGCTCGATCCGTCCTACGCCAAAAACCACATCCCCATCATTGCGTCCGTGTCCGAGCATCAACCAACATCCTGGTCGTCGTTTTACTTCGATCTGCAGATACTCGTATTTCTGTTTCCGGCTGGGCTCTACTTCTGCTTCTCGAAGCTATCGGATGCGAACATTTTCATCATCCTGTACGGTGTAACGAGTATTTATTTTGCGGGCGTCATGGTGCGACTGATGCTGGTGCTTGCGCCGGTCATGTGTATCCTGTCCGGTATTGCGATTTCGCATCTGCTGACCAAGTACATTCGCAACATGGATGTGAGCGGGGCGAACGTGGCACCTGTAACGGAGAGCAGCAATCGCAAGACGAAGGCACGGTACGAGCAGCAATCGTCGGTGAAAAATGAGGTTGCGGTTGGATTTGTGCTGCTCGTTACCTTCTTGCTCATCACGTACACGTTCCATTGCACCTGGGTTACGTCGGAAGCGTACAGTTCGCCGAGTATCGTGTTGAGCGCAAGGTCACAGGATGGTGGACGGATCATTTTCGACGATTTCCGTGAGGCATACTATTGGCTGAAGATGAACACACCAGAGGTACGAATATGATACGTAACAAGTATGAAAGTTCAAGCTGTTTCGCTGTTGTTGAGGAAGTGTATATGTTATTGCGTTCAAACCGCAAAAAGAAATACTTATCCAGGCGCTACAGCCGCTTTACGGTCTTGGCGTTCTTCTTCTGGACATTTACCTCCGGTACGCGGCTGAGAGGGCATTCACACAACACAGTAGTAGCTAGAACAGTACTAATAGTGGTCAAAATACTGATGAAAACAGTTTAAGTTTGAGTTTTGTCGCAACGTACAGACAGTTGATGTGTGGCGACCCGTTTGCTGCAATCCTGTATAGCACGTTTGTTTGATAAAACAATGATTATTAGCACTTTGATCGCTGATTTAACCTTTGTCCCGTGATCTCTCATGTTCATGGCGGTTTCTATTGCATGAATTAAAGAAAAAAATATATACACACTGCTTTTCTTTTGAAGGATGCGCGCGTAATGTCTTGGTGGGATTATGGCTACCAAATAACGGCCATGGCTAACCGTACCATCCTGGTGGATAACAATACCTGGAACAATACGCACATTTCGCGTGTCGGACAAGCGATGGCATCGACAGAGGAAAAGGCATACGAAATCATGAAAGAGCTGGACGTGGACTATGTGTTGGTCATTTTTGGCGGATTAACTGGCTACTCGTCGGATGGTAAGGCTAATGGCAAAAGGAATAACTTTAACCAAGCAAGATTAATTTACGCAAACACGTCATTCCACAGATATCAACAAATTCCTTTGGATGGTACGAATCGGTGGCAGTACGGATCGTGGCGCGCACATTAAGGAGATGGATTACTACGCACCAAGCGGTGACTTTCGGATCGACAAAGAAGGATCGCCCGTTTTGCTGAACTGTTTGATGTATAAGATGTGCTACTATCGTTTCGGGCAGGTGTACACGGAGGGTGGCAAAGCGCCCGGGTACGATCGGGTTCGAGGGGCCGAGATCGGAAACAAAGACTTCGAGCTGGATGTACTGGAGGAAGCGTACACGACCGAACACTGGCTGGTGCGAATTTACAAGGTGAAGGATCTTAGCAATCGTGGTGTGTAAGCACTTACCGGACATTCTCTCGTCACCTAAAATTCTTTACTTTTTCAACCACGTTGAGCCCTTTTGCGAAGGTGCTTACTTAACTACTCTTTTTCTCTCTTTACAAGCTCGGTTAGTTAACGTATTTTTTGTTTCTAAATGCTTCTGCAAGGCGTACCGGGAGTTTTGAAATAGTGCAAAACGAACAAATGACACACGTGAGCCCGATTAGCTGGCACATTGTGCTTCACCACTTGGCTAGGTCTACATCTATTTCATCCTATTATTTTTGTTTGTTTGTTTGCTTGAACTTCTTACAATACTTTGTTTATTATACTTATCTGAAAATGCTATGCGAAGTTCTTCACGTGATAGTTGCATTTACTTTTATTTGTTTTCGCACTTCCCCCTTTATACCAGTGGTTTATACTTTTTCCAAAGTAATCTTATCCATAGTTCAATAATTGCGTTCAATTCTTCAATTCCTAAACAAAGAACAAACTTAAGGCGCACACGATTTGCATCCTTACAAATAGAAAAGGCAAAGGCAGTCCCAAGAAAACAAAAGCAACTTTAACAAATGGCAATTGTGAGGAGAATCTTAGGATTTCTTAGGATATCATTCCACACATATACAAACTTACACATAAACACGCACGAGAGCAATAGGTGAAAAGTGAAACAGACTCACAAAACTGCCACCCTGGAAATCCAAGCATCCTATCAAACAAAATTGAAAACAAATAAAACACATGAATAATTGAATTTTACAATAAGTTTTGCGTGATGTACATCAATTCGCAGCACTGTAGAATGGGACCCGGTTATTGGCTTGGCGGTCGTTAAGTGTTAGCAATCATTTTCCGAAGACCGACCGATTCAACATGAAACGAAATGCCATTTCAATACAGTATTTGGCTTGTGTTACTGAGGTATGGGATAAAAAAGATGCCTTGTGATTGGAATCTTACCATTACAAGACGGAAGCTAAGCTTACACGGATTTATTCTAAAGTGATGCACAGATGCTATTCCTTTGAAGGCCTAGACATCATACTGCAGCTTGACGAAACTGCACTCTAAACAACTCTCCTTGACGTTCTGCTCACATACAGGCTGGGGATTATGGGATACGTATTCTGGGCCAAATGTGACGAATTCATCTAAACTATATTTGAGTAGAAGATACTTCATGGGAAGATTCCAACGCTCACATGCCGGGAACAGGCGGGCTGATCATGTCATGAGAATGATACCGACTCAGCCTCCCCAAAGTCTTTGAAGGTCTTTATTAGGATGAGTTAGAATTGGGTTCGATTCTCAAGTTGTCACTAAACCGTGAGAAGTATCAAGGACTTCTGCAGCAATCGGTTGTAGCGCATAACAATTATTTATTTAAGTTCCAATATGACGGCTGAACGCCGTATTTTCACCGCCACGGCTGAACTGTTTGATGTATAAGATGTGCTACTATCGTTTCGGGCAGGTGTACACGGAGGGTGGCAAAGCGCCCGGGTACGATCGGGTTCGAGGGGCCGAGATCGGAAACAAAGACTTCGAGCTGGATGTACTGGAGGAAGCGTACACGACCGAACACTGGCTGGGGCGAATTTACAAGGTGAAGGATCTTAGCAATCGTGGTGTGTAAGCACTTACCGGACATTCTCTCGTCACCTAAAATTCTTTACTTTTTCAACCACGTTGAGCCCTTTTGCGAAGGTGCTTACTTAACTACTCTTTTTCTCTCTTTACAAGCTCGGTTAGTTAACGTATTTTTTGTTTCTAAATGCTTCTGCAAGGCGTACCGGGAGTTTTGAAATAGTGCAAAACGAACAAATGACACACGTGAGCCCGATTAGCTGGCACATTGTGCTTCACCACTTGGCTAGGTCTACATCTATTTCATCCTATTATTTTTGTTTGTTTGTTTGCTTGAACTTCTTACAATACTTTGTTTATTATAC
>KZ062784.1:0-16214 GCA_002091835.1 Anopheles maculatus
AATTGCTAAATAACAGAGTTCCGCAATAGATAGGAGACGGCGTGTAAACTTTAACGTTTCGCGAAAGCGAATAAGATATTTGCGGCAACTGATTCGAGAGAATGAGAGAAAATGAAAGAAAAAGAATGAGAAAGAATGAGAGAGAATGAGAGAAAATGAGAGAGAATGAGAAAAATGAGAGAGAGGAGAGTGAAAGAGAGAAAATGAGAGAAAACGGAAGAAAATGAAGGAAAATTAAAGAGACCGAGAGAGAATGAGAGAGAGAGAGATCGAGAGAAAATGAGAAAAAATGAGAGAGAATCAGAGATAATGAGAGAAAACGAAAGAGAATGAAGGAAAATGAGAGAGACCGAGAGAGATTGAGATAGAATGCGAGAGAATGAGAGAGAATGAGAGAGAATGAGAGTGAGAAGAGAGAGAGAGTGAGAAGAGCAAGAGCAAGAGCAAGAGCAAGAGCAAGAGCAAGAGCAAGAGCAAGAGCAAGAGCAAGAGCAAGAGCAAGAGCAAGAGCAAGAGCAAGAGCAAGAGCAAGAGCAAGAGCAAGAGCAAGAGCAAGAGCAAGAGCAAGAGCAAGAGCAAGAGCAAGAGCAAGAGCAAGAGCAAGAGCAAGAGCAAGAGCAAGAGCAAGAGCAAGAGCAAGAGCAAGAGCAAGAGCAAGAGCAAGAGCAAGAGCAAGAGCAAGAGCAAGAGCAAGAGCAAGAGCAAGAGCAAGAGCAAGAGCAAGAGCAAGAGCAAGAGCAAGAGCAAGAGCAAGAGCAAGAGCAAGAGCAAGAGCAAGAGCAAGAGCAAGAGCAAGAGCAAGAGCAAGAGCAAGAGCAAGAGCAAGAGCAAGAGCAAGAGCAAGAGCAAGAGCAAGAGCAAGAGCAAGAGCAAGAGCAAGAGCAAGAGCAAGAGCAAGAGCAAGAGCAAGAGCAAGAGCAAGAGCAAGAGCAAGAGCAAGAGCAAGAGCAAGAGCAAGAGCAAGAGCAAGAGCAAGAGCAAGAGCAAGAGCAAGAGCAAGAGCAAGAGCAAGAGCAAATAGACGAAATAAGAAATAAGGAACGAAACAATTTTCGTTCTGGGGTGGCCGGCAAAAGTAAAATGTATGAGGCCTATGGCACATTTCCGGCCCGTGGAACCGAACGGTTGAAGTTCGGTGTTTTCTAATGCTTATTTTTATTTCTCGATCGTTGTTTTGCGTTCTGCCAACCATCATCCTTGTTTTAATGGTCATATCATAAATCAAGCTCGTGTTTCTGGCGAGCGATGAGTAATGCACGTGGAGTATGGTTTCTTTTCACTAAGCATTCAAAACTTTACCACATTGTATTTATTGTTTTACAGTTCTCTGAATAGTTGTAGTATTTGAATGTAAAATTGTAATATTTTAGTTTGTTTTTCTTAAAATTTTTTTTTTTAATAACTTAATTTCTTCGTACTATATGTTTTGAACCTGGAACGAAAATATTGAGACCCTTCCTGACGGCCGGCTGTAAACGCCACGAGTTTTACAACATCTTCTCACTACTGGTCAAGGAAGAAATCGTTTTAGAATGGTACAGATTCTGTACCAAAAACAACAGAAAGTAACAGAAACTGATGAGGAAAACAAGCTTTTTATTGGTAAAACTTTGATCCATGGGTCCGTCCAAACGCTAAACGATAAACTAACCTCGGCAGTGGCCAAGAATATTTTGTGGACAAACATTTATCGGTAAACCTTATCCAACCATTCCGTAACAGAGACAGAATAGAAACTGATAGTCCCAGAACGAGTTGACAAATGCAGACTTTTCAACTTTTCGATTCAGACCGAAATGGTTTAGGATCCATGTATCTGCCGCAGGGCCGTCCGGAAAGTGTGAAGTTGATCTTCTTCTTTAATACAAGTTGCAGTTGCCACACTGTTCGTCACGTACAGCTGTTTATTGCACAGTAAAAATATATCGAATGTTTACGATAAACCGATTTTTTTATGCCTAACGAACGGCCAGATTCGATAAAATCAATTATCAAATACACATGTTTTGTATATTTTCACAAGATATCAGCAACGCATCAATGTAATGTGCTAACCTTATTATCAAGAAAAGTAAATAATAAAAATGGCAAACCGGTCAACGCTCTTTTCGTCACCCGCGATCATCGCAGACAGGCTGGCGGCTGGCCTTAAGGGAAGAACGCAGACTTTAGCTTGCTTATCAATTTGCGCGGTTTCTTTTGCTGCTAGTCTTCACTTCCGGGGTGGTTAAAAAAACTTCACCACGCGCGATCATGTAAACATTGCACTCTGGGGGGGCGGAGTCCAAAGTAAACGTTATGAAAAGGGGAAATGTTTACAGGTTGCAATTTAACAGCCAATGCAAACCCCCTTTGTCGTACAGCGACGTTAAGAACGATGCACATGACTTAATTCAGGGTCATGCAGAGTGCTGCTTTCTCGACGCGCGTTATTGTCCGATTTGTAAACACACGCTTGCACGTGGAAAACAAACTGCATTCGAAGGAACAGAACACCCTTGTCTTTTCGAACAATCTCGTAAGCGCGTTCCTGTGACGCTCGAGAGGTCAAAAGTTGACTGTTGATAATAGAAGCCACACAGCATCCGGTCGCCGTTTGTGCACACAAACAGGCGCAATCTGTCGTCGTTTCTAATGCACAATACAGCTAAAGACGATCGTAAATAAATGTTTGTGCGTACGCACACAATTATCAATCGAGCAAGCGGATGCACGATCGAAATTGGAATCAAACTAAAAGATCGATTTGTTTCCGCGTCTTGTTTACCTGTGCCAAAATTCTCCTTCGCCAGTTCAGAAGCAGCAGACGACGACACACGCAGCCAATAGTCCGGTTTGATCGACAAAGGTGTAGATGCAGCGAGCGTGATGAGATGAAGCAACACCAATCCCGCATAACAAGCCGTGACCAGCCGCATACGGGAATGGGCGATCTTCTGCTGTTGCTGTGGGCTGTGGCGACGGTTTCCCGTTTCCATAGCGATGCCGTCGAAGCTTAGCATTCTAGACGTGCGGCAGCTAGTAGGATGCAGTTGTGTTGTTTGCTCGATCGGATGAGGTTGGATGGTGGTGCGTTTTCTTCGTTTCCTTCGTCGTTCATCTTCGTCGCCGGTAGGCTGGTGCTGTTGGGCCAGCTGCGGTCGTCGACATGGATTAACGATTAGCTCGGCTGCGTTTTGCTTCTTTGCCGTTCGATGGTTGGCCTTGTGTGCAGCTCGTACAGTGGTGCTGCATCGATCCGTATCCATTTTGTTCACGAAATTGCACTATACGCAGGCGGACGCATCCGGATGCACTACACTTGCGCTACAATAAACTACACTGCTGCAATTGCACTTGCATTGTGCCCACAATACAATTCTTCAACGATGGTTGCAGCAGATGGACATTAGCAGCCTCTGCCCGCACAGAACCTGGACACATAAACACACACGCAAGCACTCGCACCCGATGCACTCGTCGACAAACAATGCGTTTTGGGGAAGCAAACGCTACGAATTTCTTCGCCTTTGAGGCGTTTCCGGAACGCGCTCCGTACCGTGAATTTGCCCTTTCCTATCACTGCACGGGGGTACATGCAAAGCAAGAAGCACACTACACCAGCTTCAACGAAAGATTAGCAGCGAACGCATTTCGCTCAACAGCACGGAAAGGTTGTGAAAAGAAATAGATGTGAATAAACACACTGCACTTGCTCTTGTGCACGGCGGTAACAAAGAGGCAGCAAAAACATGCCACCCTTACACACGGAAAAACACACACACACAGAAAAGACGCGTGGCCGCTGGTTTTAAGCGGCAACCGAAACAAAGTTATTATCGATCGATCACACGATTGTATTGGCTGGCTTAGTGAAGCATATAATAAACTCCTGAACAACTGGACACACGAGCCACAGTGAGTTGCTAGAGAGCTTAATTTCGGAAGAAAAAACGCACAGCTACACCCATCCGTCCGATCTGTTCCAGCAGCGAAAAACAATAACAATGACAAAACAACAACTTCAGACGTTTCCTCGTTTCGTTTTGACCGCACACTGAATCCCATAGTGTATTGTGGACGACGCTTTGTTCATAGTTTAGACGCCTGCATGAAGCAGGAGGGAACGATAGATAGAAAGAAAGAGTGATATGCGTTACTTTTGGGCGTATCCACACGACAGAAGCTCAATGTCAATGCATAACGTCAAATTGTGTGGTTTAAAAATATTGTTGAAAATACCACTTTTTATCGCATAGTGCGGAAAATTGTATTATTTAAAATCATTAGTTTTATTCAATATCAGTCAAATGAAAAGCTATTATTCAATCTATACATATATATTTTTTTGTATCAAATCATACAAGACATCAAATGTGGACTTTTTAATCATCAAGTGTATACACACGGATTCAAAATTCGTCCCGACTGCCAGTTAAAATTCGTTCAGGTACTGAAAATTTTTTTTATATTAATCTAGCAACCAACGCGTTCACAGTTTTGCCAAGCGGATAAGAATAATTGTGTATTTTGCGCGAGAACTTCCTGACAATGGCTTAATCTATTTAAACGAAGTAGGATTCATTGTCAGCATGCGCATGCTTAAAGGACGATCGTACACCGGCCACCATCACTGTTTTACAGTTAAGGACCAGGAACATCTCCATCATTTGTGCTATGCACAGATACGGCGTGTTGCATTACACCGCATTGTTTGATATTATTCGTGAAAAATGGTGCATTGGCAACGAAAAAGAGAGAATTAGAGTGCGAATGGGAGAGAAAGCGAGAGAAAGCGAAAGAAAGTGAGAGAAAATGAGAGAGAATGAGAGAGAATGAGAGAGGATGAGAGAGAATGAAAGAGAATGATAAAGAATGAAAGAGAATGAAAGAGAGATTGACATGAAATGAGAGAGAATGAGAGAGATCGCGATTTTCAAACCACGATTTTCGCGATTTTCAAGCCGCGAAAATAAGAGAGAATGAGAGAGAATAAGCGAGCACGAGAGCAAAATGAGAGAGAATGTAAGAGAATGAGAGATAATGAAAGAGAACGAGAGAGAATAATAGAGAATGAGAGAGAATGAGAGAAAATGAGCGAGAATGAGAGAGATCTCGATTTTCTAGCCGAGATTTTTGCGAATGTCAAGTCGCGAGAATGAGAGAGAATAAGAGATCATGAAAGAGAATGAGATAGAATGAGAGAGAATGAGAGCGAATGAAAGAGATAATGAGAGAGAAAGAGAGAATGTTAGAGTGATTAAGAGAGAGAATGAGAGAGAGAATGAGAGGAAGAATGAGAAAGATAATAGAGCGAGAGAATATTCCGCGCTACATTTTTAGAAGAAGACTAAACTAAAGAAGAAGAAGACGAAGAATTTGTTGCACCACAATTTTCGCGCCTCATTGTTTGATATTATTTGCGCTACATTGTACGCGCAACGTTATCCATGAGACATTGTTTCAAACAATGAAACGCGAAAATTGCGGTGCAAAAAACGCGGTGCGAAAACCGCAGCGACAAATATTATCAAACAATGAGGCGCGAAAACTGCTGCGCGAAAGTCACGGCTCAAAAAATCACAGCGCGAAAACTGCGGCGCGAAAATCACGGCAAAAAATATCGGCACGAAAGTTGCAGTGCGAAAGTCACAACACGGAAATCACGAAGAAAAAATAACGGGTCAAAAATAACGGCGCGAAAGTCACAGTGCGAAAGTCACAACACGAAAATCACGAAACAAAAATCACGGCGCGGAAATCATGCCGCGAAAATCACGGCGTGAAAATCGCTGCGCGAATATGGCGGCGCGAAAATAACGGCGCGAAAGTCACAGCGCGAAAGTCACGGCGCGAAAATCACGAAGCAAAAATCACGGCGTAAAAATCACAGCGCGAAAGTAACAGCGATAACATCACGAAGCAAAACTCAAGCCGCAAAAATCGCGGATCGAAAGTCGCGGCGCGAAAATCACAGCGCGAAAATCACGGCGCGAGAATCGTGGTGCGACAATTGCGGCAATCGCTCTATTCACTCTCTCTCTCTCTCTCTCTCTCTCTCTCTTTCACTCTCTCTCATTCTCTCTCACTCTCTCTCTCACTCTCTCTCTCACTCTCTCTCACTCTCTCTCACTCTCTCTCTCAATCTCTCTCTCACGCTCTCTCTCTCTCTTTCTCTCTCTTTCTTTCTCTCTCGCTCTCTCTCTCATTCTCTCTCTCTCCCTCTCTCATTTTCTCTCTCATTCTCTCTCTCTCTATTTCTCTCTCTCTCTCATTCACTCTTTCTCTCTCTCTCTCGCTCTCGCTCTTTCGTCTCGCTCTCTCTCTCTCGCTCTCTCTCTCTTTTTCTCTTTCTCTCTCTAAATTCTATCATTCTATCTCTCATACTCTCATTCTCTTTCATTCTCTCTCATTTTCGCGCTGTCATTCGTTCAAATTTTCTGTCCTGTGTCATTTTCTCTCATTTTCTCTCATTCGCTCTCGTTTTCTCTCATTTTCTCTCATTCTCTCTCTATCTCCGTCTTTCGTTTTCTCTCATTCTCCCTCCTTCTGTTCCTTTGCTCTCATTCTCTATCTCATCTTTCTTTCCTTTTCTCTCATTCTTTCTCTCTTTCATTCTCTCCCTCTCTCTCTTGCTCTTGCTCTTGCTCTTGCTCTTGCTCTTGCTCTTGC
This sequence comes from Anopheles maculatus, assembly GCA_002091835.1. NCBI lineage: Eukaryota > Metazoa > Arthropoda > Insecta > Diptera > Culicidae > Anopheles > Anopheles maculatus. Next base: position 6,652 of record KZ062784.1, read on the forward strand.
TCTTGCTCTTGCTCTTGCTCTTGCTCTTGCTCTTGCTCTTGCTCTTGCTCTTGCTCTTGCAGTTCTATCTCATCTTTCTTTCCTTTTCTCTCATTCTTTCTCTCTTTCATTCTCTCCCTCTCTCTCTTGCTCTTGCTCTTGCTCTTGCTCTTGCTCTTGCTCTTGCTCTTGCTCTTGCTCTTGCTCTTGCTCTTGCTCTTGCTCTTGCTCTTGCTCTTGCTCTTGCTCTTGCTCTTGCTCTTGCTCTTGCTCTTGCTCTTGCTCTTGCTCTTGCTCTTGCTCTTGCTCTTGCTCTTGCTCTTGCTCTTGCTCTTGCTCTTGCTCTTGCTCTTGCTCTTGCTCTTGCTCTTGCTCTTGCTCTTGCTCTTGCTCTTGCTCTTGCTCTTGCTCTTGCTCTTGCTCTTGCTCTTGCTCTTGCTCTTGCTCTTGCTCTTGCTCTTGCTCTTGCTCTTGCTCTTGCTCTTGCTCTTGCTCTTGCTCTTGCTCTTGCTCTTGCTCTTGCTCTTGCTCTTGCTCTTGCTCTTGCTCTTGCTCTTGCTCTTGCTCTTGCTCTTGCTCTTGCTCTTGCTCTTGCTCTTGCTCTTGCTCTTGCTCTTGCTCTTGCTCTTGCTCTTGCTCTTGCTCTTGCTCTTGCTCTTGCTCTTGCTCTTGCTCTTGCTCTTGCTCTTGCTCTTGCTCTTGCTCTTGCTCTTGCTCTTGCTCTTGCTCTTGCTCTTGCTCTTGCTCTTGCTCTTGCTCTTGCTCTTGCTCTTGCTCTTGCTCTTGCTCTTGCTCTTGCTCTTGCTCTTGCTCTTGCTCTTGCTCTTGCTCTTGCTCTTGCTCTTGCTCTTGCTCTTGCTCTTGCTCTTGCTCTTGCTCTTGCTCTTGCTCTTGCTCTTGCTCTTGCTCTTGCTCTTGCTCTTGCTCTTGCTCTTGCTCTTGCTCTTGCTCTTGCTCTTGCTCTTGCTCTTGCTCTTGCTCTTGCTCTTGCTCTTGCTCTTGCTCTTGCTCTTGCTCTTGCTCTTGCTCTTGCTCTTGCTCTTGCTCTTGCTCTTGCTCTTGCTCTTGCTCTTGCTCTTGCTCTTGCTCTTGCTCTTGCTCTTGCTCTTGCTCTTGCTCTTGCTCTTGCTCTTGCTCTTGCTCTTGCTCTTGCTCTTGCTCTTGCTCTTGCTCTTGCTCTTGCTCTTGCTCTTGCTCTTGCTCTTGCTCTTGCTCTTGCTCTTGCTCTTGCTCTTGCTCTTGCTCTTGCTCTTGCTCTTGCTCTTGCTCTTGCTCTTGCTCTTGCTCTTGCTCTTGCTCTTGCTCTTGCTCTTGCTCTTGCTCTTGCTCTTGCTCTTGCTCTTGCTCTTGCTCTTGCTCTTGCTCTTGCTCTTGCTCTTGCTCTTGCTCTTGCTCTTGCTCTTGCTCTTGCTCTTGCTCTTGCTCTTGCTCTTGCTCTTGCTCTTGCTCTTGCTCTTGCTCTTGCTCTTGCTCTTGCTCTTGCTCTTGCTCTTGCTCTTGCTCTTGCTCTTGCTCTTGCTCTTGCTCTTGCTCTTGCTCTTGCTCTTGCTCTTGCTCTTGCTCTTGCTCTTGCTCTTGCTCTTGCTCTTGCTCTTGCTCTTGCTCTTGCTCTTGCTCTTGCTCTTGCTCTTGCTCTTGCTCTTGCTCTTGCTCTTGCTCTTGCTCTTGCTCTTGCTCTTGCTCTTGCTCTTGCTCTTGCTCTTGCTCTTGCTCTTGCTCTTGCTCTTGCTCTTGCTCTTGCTCTTGCTCTTGCTCTTGCTCTTGCTCTTGCTCTTGCTCTTGCTCTTGCTCTTGCTCTTGCTCTTGCTCTTGCTCTTGCTCTTGCTCTTGCTCTTGCTCTTGCTCTTGCTCTTGCTCTTGCTCTTGCTCTTGCTCTTGCTCTTGCTCTTGCTCTTGCTCTTGCTCTTGCTCTTGCTCTTGCTCTTGCTCTTGCTCTTGCTCTTGCTCTTGCTCTTGCTCTTGCTCTTGCTCTTGCTCTTGCTCTTGCTCTTGCTCTTGCTCTTGCTCTTGCTCTTGCTCTTGCTCTTGCTCTTGCTCTTGCTCTTGCTCTTGCTCTTGCTCTTGCTCTTGCTCTTGCTCTTGCTCTTGCTCTTGCTCTTGCTCTTGCTCTTGCTCTTGCTCTTGCTCTTGCTCTTGCTCTTGCTCTTGCTCTTGCTCTTGCTCTTGCTCTTGCTCTTGCTCTTGCTCTTGCTCTTGCTCTTGCTCTTGCTCTTGCTCTTGCTCTTGCTCTTGCTCTTGCTCTTGCTCTTGCTCTTGCTCTTGCTCTTGCTCTTGCTCTTGCTCTTGCTCTTGCTCTTGCTCTTGCTCTTGCTCTTGCTCTTGCTCTTGCTCTTGCTCTTGCTCTTGCTCTTGCTCTTGCTCTTGCTCTTGCTCTTGCTCTTGCTCTTGCTCTTGCTCTTGCTCTTGCTCTTGCTCTTGCTCTTGCTCTTGCTCTTGCTCTTGCTCTTGCTCTTGCTCTTGCTCTTGCTCTTGCTCTTGCTCTTGCTCTTGCTCTTGCTCTTGCTCTTGCTCTTGCTCTTGCTCTTGCTCTTGCTCTTGCTCTTGCTCTTGCTCTTGCTCTTGCTCTTGCTCTTGCTCTTGCTCTTGCTCTTGCTCTTGCTCTTGCTCTTGCTCTTGCTCTTGCTCTTGCTCTTGCTCTTGCTCTTGCTCTTGCTCTTGCTCTTGCTCTTGCTCTTGCTCTTGCTCTTGCTCTTGCTCTTGCTCTTGCTCTTGCTCTTGCTCTTGCTCTTGCTCTTGCTCTTGCTCTTGCTCTTGCTCTTGCTCTTGCTCTTGCTCTTGCTCTTGCTCTTGCTCTTGCTCTTGCTCTTGCTCTTGCTCTTGCTCTTGCTCTTGCTCTTGCTCTTGCTCTTGCTCTTGCTCTTGCTCTTGCTCTTGCTCTTGCTCTTGCTCTTGCTCTTGCTCTTGCTCTTGCTCTTGCTCTTGCTCTTGCTCTTGCTCTTGCTCTTGCTCTTGCTCTTGCTCTTGCTCTTGCTCTTGCTCTTGCTCTTGCTCTTGCTCTTGCTCTTGCTCTTGCTCTTGCTCTTGCTCTTGCTCTTGCTCTTGCTCTTGCTCTTGCTCTTGCTCTTGCTCTTGCTCTTGCTCTTGCTCTTGCTCTTGCTCTTGCTCTTGCTCTTGCTCTTGCTCTTGCTCTTGCTCTTGCTCTTGCTCTTGCTCTTGCTCTTGCTCTTGCTCTTGCTCTTGCTCTTGCTCTTGCTCTTGCTCTTGCTCTTGCTCTTGCTCTTGCTCTTGCTCTTGCTCTTGCTCTTGCTCTTGCTCTTGCTCTTGCTCTTGCTCTTGCTCTTGCTCTTGCTCTTGCTCTTGCTCTTGCTCTTGCTCTTGCTCTTGCTCTTGCTCTTGCTCTTGCTCTTGCTCTTGCTCTTGCTCTTGCTCTTGCTCTTGCTCTTGCTCTTGCTCTTGCTCTTGCTCTTGCTCTTGCTCTTGCTCTTGCTCTTGCTCTTGCTCTTGCTCTTGCTCTTGCTCTTGCTCTTGCTCTTGCTCTTGCTCTTGCTACGGTTGGGAGAAAAAACGCGTCACCCTTCACACGGTACGACAAATGTGTGACGGAATTGCTATCGATTTGTGGAGCCCGGAGCCGGATGCTACGTTCTTTACACTGCCGTGCCCTGGAGTGGAAGATCTTGCCTTAAAACCCCCGATGTGGACATGTGGAAGAGAAGATTAACGATGTGTATGAGTTGAACCTGGGGAGAGACATGTACAGCCACATTGCTGCTACATTGCTGAGTGACATAAACAGATCTCGCGAGAAACACTCCTCCTAAGCTGCTTGCTGGTGCGAACGTCAACAAACTTCGTTGCCCCGGTCCGGAGATGGCGACAAGAAAATTGAGGAAAGATGAGCCACACGCCCGTTTTTTGTAAGTTTTCACAAAGCGGTGTGTTTACTGATTGTGAAGATGCTCCCTGTGAAATGACTCGGAAGCAAGCAAATCATCGCCCTCCGCCTCCCGTTATCATCGCAAGGATGGTGGTATTTCAGTGTCAAGGAGAGGTCGGTCCTCTGCCGTACAAAAGTTGCTCTAGTCTGTTTAACTTTAATGTGCTCCCTGTGAATCTAGCTCATCGAGCGGAACTTAATCGAACATGCGGACGGACGGAGAATGATGTCAGAGGACAGGAGTTTGGGTTTTTGTTGTTGTTGTTGTTACGGAACTTCTGACAGGATTCGAGGCGCCATTACTGTGTGCCAAAAGATGCGGCACACTGTTGGTATTGTCCGGCCGAGAAAGAGAGAGAGAGAGCGAGCGTAGAGGACAATTTGCTGAGGCCTTTTTGTTGCTGCTGTTGACTGGCTTAGAGGCTTGTCAGGGTTTCGTTGGCAACTGTGACTGAACCAAACCAACAAAAAAAACTGTTCTCGTCTCGTTGTTTGTCAAACAGTTTGTTTTGGGCCTGGGGAACTTCTAATTATACTCCAGGCTGGCGTTTAATCCGCCTTTCCATGACCACACTTTCCCGACCGTGCGTGTGTGTGGATCGTGTGGATGGAATTTAAATCAGGTTTCGCATTTCGATCGAAGCAGATTGATAGTTTTGCTGCTAAGGTTCTTGTGTGTCCGGCAATGTGGCAAGATGTGGCATGGAAAAGGCAAATCACCCATATCTACTACCCCCCACCGAAGAGAGTGATGGATCGTCGCCAGTGGTCGCTGTCGTGCGAAGAATATTTATTTGCAACGCACGGGACACACACCCTTATCGGGAGGCCAAGCAGAGGAGAAAGACCACTTAATGGATGAGAATATGCTGCTGGTGGCCCGTTTTGGGCTGGTCAACGCAATGTATATGCTGGCTAGTGTACGTACCATCTATGTTGTTTCGTTTCGTTTTTTGGTGAGTTCTAATTCTGGCTGATTCTGGGGAGACATTAAGTGAAGAACAAATCCGCTGCATAACATGCTCATGCTCTGCTACACGTTTGTGTGTTGGACGCCACGGACACAGCGACACGCAGCACGGTTGACATTTTCGGGATGAAAAATGGCAAACGATTCAACCCCGAAAACCGCTCCGGTCTCGCGGTACGGTAAGATGGAAGACATGGCCATGTGATTGGGTGCGCCAGAGAGCTCTTGGTTGTGTCGCCAGAAGTTGCCGGTGCGTCAAAAATAGTCTCTGTCAGCTAAACATGATGAACGCATTAAACGATATTTAGGATGCAAGAAGGAATGGAAGTGTTGTATGTTCACAAAATATTTTATCGAAAAAAATAATTCAATAAGAGTTATTTGCAAATTGAATAATGCTCAAGTTGTGTGGTCATGTTTCCTGAAGCGAAATTTCCTCAGTCGTCGCTATATATCAGAATGTATGTCTGAGGGTACATTTCGTTGCCATGACGGCTAATCAATTATCCACTTTGGACTCGCTATATTTATCATAATCGATGTGGGTGGGAATCGTTTCCGTGTCGTTAGGGCATAGTACAACAGCTAGCTAGTGAGTCATTTGTCATGCTCAGGATTCAATTGAGATACCGCTCAACGAAAGCAAGAAAGTTGCACTATTTCTGACTAAACTCGACAGTGCAATTGAAATATTTTATGTTGGTTTTTTCTTGACCAACATTACCATTGGAAACTGTTCACTAAATTTGTTTCCCATAGCAATCACCAATCGAACACCAATTTGATATGGTTCACCCGCCACAAATCTAGTGTAACGAACAAGTGCCGATTGATCATTTGATCTTCTGTTTGTTTTTTTTTACTCTCGATTTCGCCACATAAATTTGCCAATCCCGTGTTATGGCTAAAGAAATCGTCGCCCTAATTTCGCAATGTGTATTAACCACAGCAACAAAATAAGAAAGAGAATAAATAAACCACAACCGCGTGCATGGCGCTTTCTTGTCATTTCGGCGCTCGGGGACTAATTGGAGGCTTGCTATGTGGTCGTAGCGAAAAAAAGCCACCACCATACGACAAATAAGGCTACGATCAAGGACGGTTGATAAACGGCAAAAGGCCAGTTTCGTCTGACATCATTTCCCTGGTACAGCTGCTCAAAACGCAAAGGAAGCGTTCGTCGAAGACACAATAAAGCTGGGAATAACAGATCACCACTTTCCAAGCTAGCTTGTGCCGGTGAAAGCAATCATGCACGAAAGTTTCAACAAGGCTGGGGGCAGTGTCATAGGTTTTTGCCAAACTACTGTTGCAATGGAGCGCAAATCTGGATCTTTCGTACAGAAGATCACCGAATCTTTGTGCCCTTTTCTCACAACTGCAACTGCAGGTAGCCTACATTGGCCAAATTTCTTACTGCGTCTTTTGGTTGTGCCTCGTACCGGCGCACTCAAGTTTGCATTGACCTCGACCATCTCGCTGGGAAAACGGAATACATCACACACATACACACAGCACCAATATCCAACTGCGCACACAGCAGGCAGGCTGCAGTTTGTTCGTCTCGAAAACTCTCGATTTCATTTTCACCCGACTGACACGAGAAATCGAGCCGAAACACAAAAGAAACAGAAAAATAAAATAAAACCCACCCGCGCACACCACCCAGCACAGCGGGCGGGAGCAGCAAAACATAATTTTATGCTTGTTGTAGTTGTGTTTCATTTTCATTTTCGAGTTTGAAGTCATAATAATCGGCAGCTACGAAGCCACTTGGTTTGCCGTTGTTCGACCTCACTTTGTGCGTGAGACTTTTTTTCCCGCTTTACGATGCTTTTCGGGCTGTTTCCAATGGGCCAAAGGAATTGTTTCTTCAAATATGTGGATAAATGGATAAACGAGAAGAAGGAAAGTCATCGGAACGATGGTGATGATTATTGCAGAGCACGAACTTTAAAGTTAGTACTTAGGCTAGCGTTACGTACGAACGAGCGAGGTTGTTGACCTTAAACCGGGTGAGATATGGGTGGGAAAAAGGGCCAAAACCTAGACCTAAACGAAGTGCAAATGATCAAATATTGACACAAAATGCAAACAGAACTATTTGTTATCGGATGGATGTGTTTCCTTCCTATTGGAGATGTTTCTAATAAGAACTGAAGTAAATTGAAGTTTACACACAGACAAAAACGATCGTGTCTTCTGGAGTTTTTCTTTCTATTCTCATCCCACCCTGTTTGGGCTGCATGGCGATGCATCACTTGTTGATCGTGCTACGGCTTCTAAACGATACGTAATGGTTGCTGGTTCGTTTTCACTGGTTCGTTCATAATTGTGAGAAGATCACGATCGGAGGCGGATTGCATTTGTGTGTGTGTGTGTGCGCATATCCGCTTTTTACAATCAAACTCTGCTGCGTTTTTCACCAAACCCATATACGGTCTCGGGTGTAATGTGTATAATTGAATAAATTATGCTTGATTAATGGGGCGCGCACAGTACATTGTATGTGTGTCCCTAAAGGGAATCGGCGACCAGTACGGTGTCTGTGCCTTGGGACAGAACGAGAAGAGATAGCATTGCTTCAGACGCGATCGCAACACATCCGCCCTCCCGCTGTGAAGTATGTTTAAGATCAACGGCACGCCACAAGAGTGGGAGGAAATCCAAATCCACCCGAGTGATGTGTAAATAAACAAAGGCTTGGTGTCTGCCCGGTCTGTGGCTGTTTCGTGGAATTGTGGATGGCGAGATGTGGTTGAGTTTTGCTGCACTTTTGATGCATTTTTTTTTTTGTCGATGCTTTCAAACGCAACAGCCAAAGTTGAGCCATTGAGCGTTATTAGTTTGTTTCTTTTTTGAAGTTGTTGTGCCTTATCAACATTTAATTTTTTAGCAGTGAAAAAAACAAACTCCAAATTTCGCTCGCCCCCATTTTTAACCATGCTAAACAATTCGTGCCATTTTCAACAGGCACCAACCGAGGTTCGGTTTTGCGGTCGATCGTCCTTCCCTACTGTGTACTTCGTTTGCGTGACCTTCGATGCGTGCAGGACAAAAGAGTTGAACCGCGACCTGCGCTGTGCAAGACTGATGAGTGTGGTGGTGCCCGCTTTTCGAGGGTGGAATACCATATCATAGGCATGGACCCCAATCGGCTTTAATTCCATCCAGTGTAGTGTAGGGTTTTGCTACTTAGCTAGCTGGTTAGTACCCGTCGATTTCTCTTATAATATTTGCAAAAAGTAACACACCCGAAAAAAAGCTCATCGTTAACTTCATCGCAAAAGCAGTTGTGAGGGATTGCCAGGAAATGAAAGCGTTTTTCTTTTAAATTTTTAACGAACCGTTTCGGTGTTGCTTGCGTTCGCATTTGCTCACATATCGTATGGAAGTAGAAATTCGCGCCACGGCTTCGGTGGGCGTTGTTTTCGATGTTTCATACCCATTTTGTATGGCTTTTTATGCTTCCCGTACGCATCCCTCGCTAGCTTCTGGCTGCTAAAACATATTGGAGCCAAACAACGTACGGAAACAGCGATGGGAAGACCATGGCCCATTTCCATCGCCTTAAATATTGTAGCAGTGTGGCGTGAGTTGTTGTTTTTGTTTCCATCTGCATTTTCATCTTGTGCCCTTGTGTGTGTCCTTCCTGTGTGGGGCATAAGTTAAATAAGGGGTTAGGATTGTGAAAATTGTACCATCGGAAGCAATCATTCAGGGAAGTGTGTGTTGGTTGGCTTCTCTTCTTCTTCTTCTTTTGTGGCTTGTTCCTAGGGAGCACGTCTAATAGACATGGCCTGGTGTCCAATCCGTTTCCAGGGAACTCGGTCCATGGCTGCACTCCTCCATCCCCGACTGCATCCGATATCCCTCAGGTCTGACTCCACTTGATCCAGCCAACGAGCTCGCTGTGGTCCTCTGCGCCTCGTGCCGAACGGTTCCTGGCAGGGCATGTATCGCACACACCGCCAAAGATAGTCCGCAGCACCCGTCGTTCGAAAATGGCGACTGCATTGGCGTCCTCCGCCAGCATAGTCCAGGACTCGTGCCCGTAGAGGACTACCGGCCGTATCAGAGTGCGATATATGGCGCATTTCGTGCGTTGTTGGAGTCTTCTGGATCTCAGGAGTTTGTGGAGTCCGTAGTAGGCACGATTCCCCTGAACAATGCGCCTTCGGATTTCGCTGCTTACGTTGTTGTCCGAAGTTACGATCCTCACCTCCCTCGAGATCGTCGCCGTCAACTAATACTCTGCTTCCGAGTCGTGCTCTATCACGGTCAGAGCCTCCGGCAAGCAGGTACTTTGTCTTCGTCGCATTGATCCTCAATCCAATCCTATCGGCCTCGCGTTTTAGTCAGGTGTACGCTTCGCACACCGCCGCAGATGTTCGCCGGATGATGTCGATGTCATCCGCGAAGCCAAGGAATTGGAGAGACCGGGTGAAAATCGTGCCCCGGATGTCGAAGCCCGCGCTTCGCATGACACCTTCTAGAGCGATGTTGAACAGTAAACTAGAGATGAGAATAACAACTCTTTTTAGTGAGTCAACTCAGAGTGAGTGAGTTGTTATTCTGAGCCAACTCGTTTAGCGACTCATTTGGGAGTCACAATAAAAAAAACCAAAGCAAAAACGTACAAGTATTGGCTTTGTCATTTTACTCGTTCATGAGTGAGTACATGTCGGCACGGCGAGTCGTTTTCCAATAGCGTTCATGAGCGAGTTGAAATGAAAT
>KZ062784.1:16932-27887 GCA_002091835.1 Anopheles maculatus
ATTTCATTTCAACTCGCTCATATTCGTTCACGTTGCAACTCTTCCCATACAATTTCATTTCAACTCGCTCATATTCGTTCACGTTGCAACTCGGCCCATACAATTTCATTTCAACTCGCTCATGAACGCTATTGGAAAACGACTCGCCGTGCTGACATGTACTCACTCATGAGTGAGTTAATAAAAAACGAGTCGTTAAAACACGTCGTGCCGAGTGAACGCAACTCACGAGTTGGTATATTTTAACTCACTCACTCGCTCAGAGTCACTTTGCACTTCTCTACAGTAAACAGGAGAGTCCGTCCCCTTGCCTCAGTCCCCTATGAGATTCGAACGATTCCGACAGCATGTTCGACACTCTCACCTTGCACTGCACACCGTTCATTGTACCCCTCAACAGCTGTACCAGTTTCGCAGGGAAACCGTACTGCCGCATGATGTTCCATAGCTCAGTACGATTTATAGTGTCGTAGGCTGCCTTGAAGTCGATGAACAGGTGGTGCGTGGGGATCTGGTGCTCCCGGCACTTCTGGAGGATCTGCCGAGGAGTGAAGATTTGGTCGGTAGTGGATTTCCCTCCAACAAATCCAGCTTGGTAGCTCCCGACGAAATCTGTAGCAAGGGGCGCAAGTCTGCAAAAGAGTATTCGGGACAGGATCTTGTAGGCAGCATTCAGGACTGTGATGGCTCGGAAGTTAGCACAGTCCAGTCTGTCAGTTGGTGGCTACTCACTTGCTTTATAAGTAAAAACTTTGATACGACTCAGCTTTGGTGTTCATTGGTTCATGGGAAAATAAGAGCTACAGTAGTAACATAATGTCACCAAAAGCTACACTTCTTCCTGAATGATCTTGCTACCTGGCTCTACCGTAACCAATGCATTAAAAGCCCATAAAACTTTAAGTATTTCCTACACTTAATTCTAACACGCCTTCAATTGGGGTGTGACATGGGAATCTCGAATTTGGACAATACACAATTGTGTTAACTGTCCAAAGGAATACGTTTTCTCGCAATAACAATCTCACCAAGGCCGATCGTACGCTACGCACACACACAAAATCCGGCTCGTCTCGTGTTGCGTTTAATCGAATTAACCCGGTCTGGGTTGATTGTCGCGCGTCGTTTACGCACAAATGTGCTGGGCGGCACATCAGCACAGCAGTAAGTGCTGCATAAAACGTGATTCCAAGTGAAACACTGACCAAAGGCAACTTCGGATCGTCAATACAAACGGTTTTGCCAACCATCCTACTAAGCATACAATTGTTGGTTGGCAAACGAACAATTCTGTGGAATAGCTGAAGCGATCGGACGATCGTCGTTCGTTTCCGGTTGATAAATGCAAAACGGAACCGAACCGATAGTGGTGGCGTTTTTTCTTTTTCACCGTTGTCGGCAACTTCAACTCAAGATTTTGTAGGTTTCAGTTTGGGACACACACAAAAAAAACAAAGAGACCATGATACATGAATTGGTTAGGTGTAAAGCTTATTGCATAATTGATGAACCACAAAGAAGTCGAAGAGGAAGCAGTGAGCTATATATGCGCACATACGCATGCGAAGGAAATGATAAGACGACCGGATTCGATGCGGAAGAAAAGAAATCACTGTTGCTGATGTCCGCCAGTGCATGACCGCCGGCGGTTGGTTTGATTTGTTTTGCGGAAATAAGTCCACCACGATTTGGCAAATGACCCTCGGGGGGTTGGTAGAGGATCTGCTTTTAAAAAGCAGTACAAACATCGTCGAACTTTAGAAAACTTGTTTCCTTGTTAATTGTAAAACTGATCATAAAAAATTATGCTTGATTTTTTACTCAAGAGCTTATTTCTTCCTCTTTAGGTTTAGTTCTTCAGCTTTGTGGGTCTTGTTCGCCTCTGACACATTGTTTAATATTTATTTCGGCTATGTTAAACCAATCAAACAAACAGTAAAGCTCCTTGTTGCGTTGCAGACGTCTGGCACGATTTATAACCAGCATAGAGCGCTTAATGCGCTAAGTGACATTCAGCCGGGTGTGACGTTTAATGTCTTCCGTACTGGTTAGCCATGCACGCATTACACCCGAGATAAGGCTGAACAGCTAGCAAAAACCGAGTCTTTGGATGGTGATAGTGCATTGAAAAATTCAGAAACTGTGTTGAAACGTGTTGCAGCAGTCTTGTGATCGTGGCAACTGACACATTTAATAGCCGTGTACGCAAACCTTAGCAACCCATTACGACGCTGACCATGGTAAGTGAGTTCATGGACACTGGCAGCTTTCTTTACTTTCACACGGCAGCTCCTAAAGGGAAATGCGAACAGCAAGTGCCGATTGCGCCGTACCTACACCGTCTTGGTGCATCACAGTTGACAATTTTCCTTCCGCTTGTATGTGGGGTGTGCCTTTTGCACGTGCTGTGAATCCTTTTAGAAATCAGACGGTTTTAAATACTTTCCCAACAGCATACATATTCAAGTTTACCGTGTGCAGTGACACAGTTTTCGGATAGACACATAAATCTCTCGCCTAGTCTGGGTGATATGAAGTATGTTGATTTCTGCAGTGACCGTGACTAATATCTTTGAAGGATTTGCTTGAGAAAAATCGCATTTATCGCATTGTTTCCTAAAATGAGTTAAAAATTCAGATTTAAAATACCCAGTAAACTTGAAGCACGTCTGAACCGCACATCGGGTGATAGATGTATTGAATAGCTCCAATTATCGCTCGATTAAAATGCATCGCTTTAAGGTGATCTTACAAGCTTAAATTAGGAATGCAACATGGATTCCACCAGCAGGCTAAACTAGAGATTATCCACAGTCGATCATCAATTAAGCTAAATAACTCTGAGGGTTAGGACGGTTTTTGTTTTCTCCTCGGTTCCTCAAACTCACCTCTTGCGATCGATCGACCACTCTCAAACAACTCTCACTTGCTCCCATTTTTACAACACCGATCGTCTTCACATCCGCCATAGTACCGGGGCCGTTCCCGTTAGTGCGGTCCGCGAGTAATTTGTACCAGCAATAAATTCCTTGAACCCGCTTGTGTGGGTCCTCTATTACTTTTCCTTTGAAGAGGGAGGACTCCCATAAGGAAAATGGCCCTTCTTTTATAGTCTCCAATCCACCATCCGGATGCAGGAGACCAAGTAGGGGACGATGTCTATCGATTCGTTACCGGTTTGTTTGCCCAGCCATCTGCTATCACACGTCGGATTGTTGTTGTGCTATCACTAGCAACTTCTCCCTTTTGGACGCATTTTGCAAGTATGTCACTTTGCCGATTTAATCGCATTTTTATGCTTGCGTAATGGTAGCTGCCTTTCTGTCGGTTCCTTTTGGTGGTTTTTTTTGCGGGGGGCTGAAGGATACGGTACGTACGGCAACGGCACGAGCTGGTAGCATAAATTTACCTGGGAGTGGTTTCGAGTGGGATTTCAGCGTCGGTGGGTAACGAAATTTAAATTTAGCCAGCGGAAACGAAACCATCGCCGAGCGTGCTGAAGAAAACTATTCTGTTAACTCTTAGCGATTCATCGTTGAAATGGAACATAACAATGCTTAACTTTTTGAATACTATTTTCAAGTGAAGGTTATTGTAAAGTTAACTCTTCTACTAGACAATTTTATATTAAATATAGTTTATACAAACAATATCTTGAACGTTTGTCTAAATGTACTGTCAAAACTTCACAACGAAAGGTTAAAACATGCTCATGCAAAATAGAAAATACCGAGAACCCGACTAGTAATAAATAGTCATGCGTGAAATTAAAATGTCTGGCCCGAGGCAGGTTCCCCGCGCGAAGTGCCGTAAGAAGAAGGTATGATTGAAATATTTCTAAACAAACACCTACGCGAAAACTGTTTCCCCTTTACAACCCCGGCCACTGCCGGAAAAATGCTTATGCCCGACCGAACGATGGCGCTCTTGAACGATTGAGAAGTTTATAGCAAATAACAGCGGAAAAGCTAGCATACAATCGGCTGCTATTAAATTCTATCTTCATCATCACTTTCCGACACTTTCCTTTCAATATGCGACCGACCGGTACCGGTACGTACGAAAGCAAAAGGTGATGAAAATTCCATCAATACGTTCGTTTTTCCCCCAGTTCTTCAAGCTCGCTGTGGCGGTGACCTAACCATCATCCTTAGGATAATCGTCCTCTTGTGTGGAGTGTCACTTGATTGACATTGAGCAAAAAAAAAAAAGGAATTGAAAAATGTATTCAGACCGATTTCACTCCAAAGCAGCATACGCCGCCACACGGTCGACCGGGTCAGCGCTGCTCACGGTGAACCCGGTGATAAGATGCGAGCGAAAGTAAGTGAAAAGAAATGGATACTTTACATCCATTTTCTTCTAGAAGAGTAAACCTTTCGGGCGGGCGTACGGGATGGGGGTGAGAAGAAAGAGAAAAAGGGGGGTTGTTTTCCACGCGTTAAGAAAATGGAAGAAAACTGCTCTCTATTGAATGCTGTGAATGCCGCAAGAGGCACCTGCTAAAGCGACGCATTATACACACAGTTCAAGCGAGAAAAAAGCGACGAAAAAAGGGAAAATTGAACTCAAAAATGCCAACGACTTCTTGCGTTGTTTACTGGCCAGTATTATCTTGAAGGTTAAAACACACACACAAACGCTTCTATTAGAAAAGCTAGGACACTATGTTGAAGTAAATACGTTAGTTTTCCACTTATGCTGTGGCTTGTCCTACACCAGAGGTCGCCATGTTTAGGGTTGCATTTGCCAAACAGAAAGACGCGCGCCGTGTGCTTTGTGATTCGTTCGTGTTTCGTTTGCGTCTGGTTTACCACGAAGCAGCAACCGGCTCCCTTTTTGCAAGAAGCATCGAACAAGAAACGTGCACTGAAACGTTACATTTGCGAAGGCTGAATTTCTGCTGAGGTCACTCCTAGAGTGCGGTTTTGTTCTTATTTCATTCTGCACCACTGACGACACGCTGGCACCATCATAAAACGCCCTGCAGCCTTTAATGGGCGTAAGGTATAGGTAGGTTTGAGAGTGAGTGCAAATAACGTGGATGTGGCTCTTTAGTGTTTTTCAAAGCCTTTTCATATCTAGTGTCCGTAAAGGAAAAAGGCGCGTAAATAAAGAATACATCAAGGGTTGGTGGTTGAATCCTTGTTGAATATGCGGGAAACAATGTGTCATCCTTAACTGTAAGGGCATTCTTGCTCTGCATCTGCGCTCCCTTCGAGAAACTTTAAATGGCTGTCGTAAGCTTAAACTATACGTGCATTAGCCAGAGAGACTGTCCAATTGGCGACGGCTTTATTGTCTGTCTCTGATGATCGCATTGTACCTTGAAACAATTAAGTCTCATTTAACACACACACATTCAGCGTTCGTTGGATTGCTAACAACGATTATAGCGATGATGCACTACGGATGCGACGGAAAAGATTATCATCATTACCACCAAGTGAAACAATATTCATACGACACTCTCATAAACGAATGATAGTGTGGCCCCCATACTAAAAGGTACAAAGAACGACACAAGCGTATCCCGAACGTTAGGAACTTGTTTGTCCTAGTTGTATTCTGTTGGCGAACGATCAACAAACGGCAGCGCATAAGTTTGCTACTTATCGATTATTTGTATTGTATTCGCATCATCGATTCTCATCGATCGAGCTTAAACTGTGTGTCTGAAGAACGGAGAAACAGCAAGAAAAAAGAATTAGTAACAATCATCTTTCGCTTCTCCCCGCTAGTCTAGATCATGAATCACGACTTCTTCATCATTCGTGAAACATGAAATGGAGGCCACCAGAGAGCATAAATCCTACCTCTTGAACTGGACCTCGCCTGGCTCATACTCAAGATGAGAAGTACAGTGCCGCACACACTGTCCTGAGCACGATCGGCCATTGGCGGCAGCAGAACGCAGTGTGTGTAGAATAGAATCAATCGAGTTGATCGAGTTGTTTCTCTCTCAACCGACTGTGGGCGCCATAACTTGCACAGTATAGAGAATTCATGTGTCGGGTTCGGTGCAGCAGCATGCACACACCGTTCCGAGATGCAGAAAGTTATTTATAGCCGGCGTGTGTCGTTGCAGCCGTTGGGGCTATTGACCGGACTCGATACACATGCAAGCAAACGGAGTTTTGGCCATTTGCTCTGTTACGAAGGTTTGTTTTTGATTGAATTTAATAACAAATGGCATAATTGGACAAAGATCTATGTGCTTTTATATACTGAAACAGTCTCCAAAAAGAGAGTCACTCGGTGGTGGTGTCCTCATGGCAATCCTATCTATTGCGATACGATTTTTAAATTCCTGTGCCATCCTTTGTGCAACGCTCACACGAACGAAATTACACTTTTATGCGCTCATTGAATGCGTTGTGCCTGGCGCCCATCATCCGCATGCTCCAGCTCCTCCTGCCTCACCCGACCGTTTTCCGGTCATCTCATGGCGTCGTAAACGTCGTCACGTCGGGGACGCAAAATTGGAGCAAAGTGTGAACTCACTTAAAACCAATTCCACAATCCCCAACGCGCGCGCCAGCCACGCTGACATCACTCATGATGATGCACTACGGATGCGACGGAAAAGATTATCATCATTACCACCAAGTGAAACAATATTCATACGACACTCTCATAAACGAATGATAGTGTGGCCCCCATACTAAAAGGTACAAAGAACGACACAAGCGTATCCCGAACGTTAGGAACTTGTTTGTCCTAGTTGTATTCTGTTGGCGAACGATCAACAAACGGCAGCGCATAAGTTTGCTACTTATCGATTATTTGTATTGTATTCGCATCATCGATTCTCATCGATCGAGCTTAAACTGTGTGTCTGAAGAACGGAGAAACAGCAAGAAAAAAGAATTAGTAACAATCATCTTTCACTTCTCCTCGCTAGTCTAGATCATGAATCACGACTTCTTCATCATTCGTGAAACATGAAATGGAGGCCACCAGAGAGCATAAATCCTACCTCTTGAACTGGACCTCGCCTGGCTCATACTCAAGATGAGAAGTACAGTGCCGCACACACTGTCCTGAGCACGATCGGCCATTGGCGGCAGCAGAACGCAGTGTGTGTAGAATAGAATCAATCGAGTTGATCGAGTTGTTTCTCTCTCAACCGACTGTGGGCGCCATAACTTGCACAGTATAGAGAATTCATGTGTCGGGTTCGGTGCAGCAGCATGCACACACCGTTCCGAGATGCAGAAAGTTATTTATAGCCGGCGTGTGTCGTTGCAGCCGTTGGGGCTATTGACCGGACTCGATACACATGCAAGCAAACGGAGTTTTGGCCATTTGCTCTGTTACGAAGGTTTGTTTTTGATTGAATTTAATAACAAATGGCATAATTGGACAAAGATCTATGTGCTTTTATATACTGAAACAGTCTCCAAAAAGAGAGTCACTCGGTGGTGGTGTCCTCATGGCAATCCTATCTATTGCGATACGATTTTTAAATTCCTGTGCCATCCTTTGTGCAACGCTCACACGAACGAAATTACACTTTTATGCGCTCATTGAATGCGTTGTGCCTGGCGCCCATCATCCGCATGCTCCAGCTCCTCCTGCCTCACCCGACCGTTTTCCGGTCATCTCATGGCGTCGTAAACGTCGTCACGTCGGGGACGCAAAATTGGAGCAAAGTGTGAACTCACTTAAAACCAATTCCACAATCCCCAACGCGCGCGCCAGCCACGCTGACATCACTCATCGCTGCTAGATAGATATTGTGTGTGTGTTTGCTTTTTTTGGTCTTTTGTGTTGCTCTTGCTCTTCATTTTCTCCCTGTTGGGTCTCGTTATGCGTTCACACACAGCATGGAACCAGTGTGGTTCAGTAAAGCGCTTCCTCACGTTTAACCCTTGGGTGGGTAATTTAAGCAGCACGGTTTTTAGAGGGTAAACTTTCCCGGCGAAATGTATTTCATTTTCCAGCATTTGAGAATAGTAAAACACGCCACTTTATAGATAAAATTGTATTGCCCTACTAACTGCTTCGCACAGATTGTTCCCATCCGTGTGTCCCATCGTGGAACAATCGAATTACTCCCAATTATGGTCAGTCCTCCCCGAAGGGTTTACTTTTCCACGTCCATCGTTATGGTAGCACGAGCGAAAATAACATAAATGGCTGGAGGGGGGGAAGAAATGAAAGGTTCATGGTCATGGCTGCCACTGTAGCCCGGCGCATATCGATGACAAACAAGGTCCAATTTGACCACAAACATTTGGTGAAAACCGAAGTCGCTGATGGAGCAGCTACACACCCATCGAGCATCGAGGCGTTTTAGGCACTGAGAAGACTTAAACTTAACCTCCCCGCACCGTCGTGGTATGATTGACGGTTCGCAGCAGGATGATGATCATTCGGACCCGGACTCGTTCGTTCGCTTGCACCCGTTTTTCCGATGTACAGAATTTATCGGAAAACACTCGCCGAAAGCACTCAATGAAGTGGAAACGAGATGTCTCAATTGTGATACGCCTTTTCTTACGATGATGACGATGATGGGTGATCGTCTACCGACAACAATTGTCGTTCGGAGTGCACTCGGCAGATATTGTCACGTCGCGTGGGTAAGGGATAACGATGTAAGAAGCGGGAGTGACTTATGGAGGAGTGCGTTTGAACGATAGATTGTGTATAATGGCCGCAGTTACCGGCAAAAACCGGCGAAGAACGAGACGATGACGACCACGCTGGGAACGTGACGGTTTTATAATGAAATCGAGATCCACGAGCTGAAGTGCGGCATAGAAAACCATGCCGGATATCATTATTGCAGGCATGATTTGGCTGTTGTGTTAATAGATTTTTATATCGGGTTCGTGCGAGAGGGTTACCGATGATTTCATTTATTAAAAATTCACTTTTTTTTGTAATATTAATGTTGTGTATCTCAAGTCTCTCTACGTTTCGCACACGCTTACGGGTACGGATTCAACCGATTGTCGGTAAGAGACATTCGATAGATAAATTGTGGACAGACACGCCAAACACGGACAGTTCCAGTGGAAACGCACGATAGTTATTATATTATTTTATTACTATCCTTCGCCTATCCACCGGCCAGCCTAATCCGACCGGATTACGAAGGATATGACGTAAGCTTTCACCTTCGAACGTGCCTCTAAAACATTCATCCCAGCTCCCTGACCAAGTGCGGCAGAACGTTTGAAGCAAAACACGGCAGCAATTACGGTTACGGTTACGGACTCTTCCGAGCAAACGACACTTCGGTGCGTTATGATTTTTATGGAAATTGACTGGTTGACTCTCCACTGAAAACCGTGAACGTTTTATTTATTATTTATCTACTTTTGAAAGTTTATCGAATCACAACAAGAGTTGGTGTGTGTGTGTCTTTGTGAAATGGAAAGGGAAAAGTCTTTTCTATTATTGTTGTTATTGTACCAATATGCTCCTGCTGCGATGGAAGCTGGAACGTTTATAGGTGGATCGATGCATATGGCCTAGCCTAGCCACCTTCTTGTACCATCTTGATTGCTTGCGTCCCGTTTCGTGACATCGAATTGTAATGTAAATTCACGCCCCTGGCAAACATTATGGGGTCGAATCACGGTGGTTATGTTTGTTTTGTTAGTTATAGATGGGTAATTTAAAATGCTAATCAGTTGGATGCTCTTGGAGGTAGCCATATGTCGCTCTTACTCACTGTGAGTGTGTTTTTTCTGTTTCATGTGTGTGTCGTGTATAATGTTATAACTTTTCAGGTGAAAAAGAAATGTTTAAAGTACTAAATTTTATGATAAAAATATTATGCATTTTCTATGGCGACACGCTGGGTACTACAAAGCTAACGATGTGCCGTCACGTGGAAACTAATTTCTCACCGACCATAGTCTCTGACTCTCTGCCTTTGCCTGAGCCTCTTGCTACAATCCATTATAGCAACCGGACGATTCCACGTGTCTCCCCCAAGCGAGAGTTATTTCTACTTTGTTGAGGGAAAAACTCATCCGGTGACTCATCGGGCAGGTCGGAAAAATGTGCACCTTTGTGTGTCTGTGGTGTTGCCAGAATGGCAACGATGTGTGTAATACCTGCGAGGTTTAATTACGTTTATTGATTGCTATCTTGGGGGCTGACAACAGTGAACGATGCATGCAAGCGATCCGTGGGAATGTGTGTTTGGAAGTGATAAAGAATTTTTAAATATTGAGAATATGAGGATTTTGTTATTAAAAAACATATTTAAAAAAATGGAAACATCAAACCAGTGTCTCGCTTCTCTCCGTCACCTGACAGCAAAAATAAATATGTTCCATAAATATCGTCCCAAGCACAACGCAACGGCGCAACGGCGCATGCCATGTGTCCCTTGTTTAAGCCTCTTCTGCTCTAAACAAACAGATGTCGTCGGCACTTTGGGTTTTTGGAATATATTTTCGGCACACATATTAACCGCGTCTGTCTAGAGCTGACATTGCTCTTGTCTTTGCGGACGCCGAAGCGATTGTATGCACCGATGGAACTTCAGACGACTTCCTTTCCGTACGTATGTTTTGCTTTTTTAAACATCCGGGAAATTTTTACTGTGTCACATACTGCCAAACACACCTGCCAATTATTGGTGCTTGTAAAGCCAACAACAAAACTCATGTGAGACAAAATTGTCACGTTTTGGAAGGGTATTATGGTTTTGTTACTCACAAAGATGCACATCCAATATTATTGCTTTATTGTATATTAATGGGAAAATAAATCCCTAGGTACGGACGCTTCTAATTTTGCAAAAACCTCTCACCCAGCACCTTCTCGAATGTCACTCTGAACTCTGTTGTCAGCTGTTCTTGAAATTTAAACCGTCCGTTTAAAAAAAAAAGAAACAATTTAAAACAAAGAAACCTTCCACAAAGACATTATTCGTATCATGTTTCATCGTCAAGGGGTTTTTCTTGTGTTACCAATTTTCTTTTTTT
>KZ062784.1:28014-45335 GCA_002091835.1 Anopheles maculatus
ATAAGGAAACTTGCCACTTGGCATTATTATCGTGTCCTCTTGTACGCCTCCAATAGTTGCAGTGGAAAGCCATCCCAAGATTCCGCGTGTGATGGACGGTATTGATGTGTCGGTGATCGGTGGGTTGGAATTTATTGCTTTAAAAAACTGTTATTAGCTAGCCACGGTGTGTGCGCAGTACCGAAGGTGGGATGATGCTAATGGAAAACTAGAATCTTGCCCTTTCCGGTCCGGGGTAGATCGCTTAGAACGTGATCTCTTTCGATCGTTACACAATTACAATTCTCCGCTATCGAACAAGATCGTAATGATCGAAAAAAACATCGATCAGACGAACGAATGAATGCACTCAAATTCTTCTCCCATAACGTGTATCAAATGTTTATCCTTCGGTGCATGGTAAAAAGTGAGATCACTTATTTACAGCCAAGGTTTTGTTGATACAAACTTTCCCGAAATAGAATCACACTCAAAAACGGCTCAAATATGGGTGGGCTTTGTTAGTTGGACCACCGTCGTTAAAAAGGGTGTTGAGTTGGTGAGTTGCTGATGTTTTGCGTGTGCACATACACACATCCTTTGAAGTTACTTCTCATTAGTATCATTAAGCCGAAAGGTTGCATGTTTGTACCTACGGGGGTTTGTGTCACATCGTAACGTGTACTCCGAACCAAGGGTCTTCATTCTTGTGCATATACTGTCCTTTTACAGCTAACAGCTACGAAGAACGAAACGAATGACTTTCGTTGGTGTGTGTGTGTTTGTGTCCCATTTTTAATGCTTTTTGAACCGAACGTACGCACCCATAAAGGAAGGGTTCATGATGCTGTCCCAATCCGGCGCTTTTCGTTGTACGTACTCGGCAATCCTTGCCCCGTTTCTGACACATCTCTAACGTTGGCTCCGGTGTATTGACAAAACTCATCTTGACAAGAACAAGCAAAAAGGGGACCCCGTCTGATGAGCAGTTTATTTTATTCGAGCCGCAAAACACCGTTTGCTCCATATTTGGTGTAGGTTGGGCTCTGTAGGAAGGGTTTTTCGCTGGTCTGGAGCATCAACGTTTGAAGCGTAAGACCTTAACCAAGCGGGCGGCCCGGTTGGTGAAGGTTTTTCTGTCTGTCGCTCTGCTTTAATGGGGTTAATCAAACCGGCGCACAGTGGTCTAACTTGGTGTCAAAAGGTGGATGTATCAGTTTTGTTTCATTCTTTTTTTGCAACATATCAGCAAATATTTTCAAACTTAGGCTCACTCTTCTAATATTAAACTTTTCATTAAAATCCTTTACATATA
This sequence comes from Anopheles maculatus, assembly GCA_002091835.1. NCBI lineage: Eukaryota > Metazoa > Arthropoda > Insecta > Diptera > Culicidae > Anopheles > Anopheles maculatus. Next base: position 29,309 of record KZ062784.1, read on the forward strand.
AAAGGATTTCTCTGCATAGAGTTTATTAGGTAGAAGAAACTTATCATACAAATGTTGATTGCTACCTTTTATGTGCCTCATTTTTATGAATAAACTAACAGACTAGTGTTGGGTAAATCTGATTCAGATTCATGAATCTGAATGAATCTTATAACTGAATCAATGACTCTGAATCTCTGTTATAAAGATTAATGAATCCCCAAAGATTCATAAATCTCCAAAGATTCATGAATCCCCAAAGATTCATGAATCCTCAAAGATTCATAAAACCTCAAAGATTCATGATCTACGAATTGATAGAACGAGTGGCGGCCGCTCGGGGTCTCTCTCTGGCGCAGAAACCCCCCCCCCGCTCTTTCATGCGCTATGATACAAGCATTTTGTAAGGATTCATGAATATATGAGGATTCATGAATCTTTGAGGATTCATGAATCTTTGGAGATTCATGAGGAGTCGTCTCATGAATTGAATGACTCTTCACTGAAATTTCATATGAATGACTCTTTCGATAAGATTCATTAAGCACAACATTATAACAGACCGCAGATTTGATGGCTCACCTTCGAATGAATATAACTCTAAAAGCAGTTTGTAAAAGGTAATTTATTTGTATCTGAAATATAATTAAAATTAATTAAAGTGAAAGTTGTTGGGTTACAATAATGGCAAAAACAATTATTATTGTTTTATTCACATTCTACATTACGTGTTTAGTTAACAATTAATTAATTTATCGACTAAATTTACCATCATTTACCAAATAATTTGCTTATCCTTCTAAATATTAAAAAACACTATTATTTTGTCAAACAAAACACTTTTCAATTAAATGTCCGCCCATTGTACCATCGTGTGCCTTTGGTCGACGGTTATTGTACTGAAAAGTTAACAGCAAAAAAAGACCCGCAGAGGTCAATACAACGCCGATCCCAAAGTCAAACAAAGGCGGGGTTAGGTTTGGCAAAGTTTTTATGCACGCTTGCACGTGAATTTTTGGTCGATTTCGCTGTTCTTGGTTGAGGTTTTTTTTTTCGCAAGCCTGAATAGACGGTGGAATCGTTTGCCACTCATCTATCACCTAACAGTGCTGTTAGGAGTGCAGTTTTCGCAATTAATATACATTTCAAATGTATTCCTCATGTCAGGGGGAGAAATAAAAAACCGTCAACCGTTTGTTCCGTTTCCGTTATGATCTTCCACCAAGTCGCATCTCCAACAGCACACACAGTTTGGAGATAATTGATGAGCTAAACGGTGCGGCACATCCTCATCATTCGTTGGCTACGGATGGATACAGTTTGTGTGAGGTGAACCGGTAGATTGGGGGGGTTGGCTGCTACTTCCAAGAATACACTGACTCATGGCCTGCCGTTTGGTCTGCTTCAATTTGTTACGAGAATTCCGGATGAGGAATTCAATTATGATGTACACTAATTTAACCTTCGATTACATCTCGTAATATTGGAGTATGATCATGATAATGAAATAAGGCATAATTAGGTGTATTTCTTGTTCTCGTTGTCAATTAAGATATAGTAATAAAAATAATCTCTTACATCAATCGTTTTTTTAATGGTATTTCCGCAAATTTATTCGATTTAATACGTTTCTATTAGCCTGCGCTCTCGGGTTTCCACTACTTCACCTTCAGCGCATTAATTCGTTTGCCATAAAGAGATCCCGGTTGATGCGGCTAAATCGAGCCTAAAATTGTATACACACAATGCGTTCGCGCAATCCGGGAGGGAAAAAAAACGGTGCCTCTTACGGTTATCGCCTCTCCGGTCCAAAGTTTCCTGTCTGCCAAAGCACAACATCTTTGCCATTGCCAATTGGGGAGGGTAGTTAAGGCAGAGCCTTCTGGGCCTCTGGGTGTATTTTTCGACCGACTGGCCTGTTGGTCCCCATTTCGTAGGTTCAATTCAAGTCGCGCTTAAACTTGCCGCGGACCGGCAACGGTTCGGCACGATCGATAATTGGCTTTTAATTTCGCAGAACCGACAGCGTGGGGCCACAAAACCTTCGACAACATTGTGCCTTACCGGGAGGCATCTATCGACAGGGCAAAGGAAACGACCGAAGATCCGTTGATCTTTTCGCAATTCGATTCGAGTTGACGGAACCGAAATGTGGCACAGTTTGCAAAAAAAAAAAACACACACAGATTGATTTCAATCGAAGCAAAAACTCCTTCAAGCAAATAATGGAAAACTGTGAAAGCGGTATTACGAACGCGGGCAAAAAGTGCAAGAATGCGAAATGGCTAACGGGCTGCCGCTGTGTGAAGGGCACGATTAAGACGGTGTAAAGTTTGGATTGAATTCAGCCGTATTTTTTGTTTTGTATCTCTAAAATCGTGATTCCCTTTCTTCTTCGGTTAAAAGGCAGATTTGTTATATGGGTCAAACGCTAATTTCGTTCCCTTAATCGATCGTTTTTTGTTTAGTTTCGACACTTTCCATGTAAATTACTTTTCTGGTTGTACATTGCAAGGTAGGAGGAGTATGAAAGTTTCCTAAAGTGTCCTAAATTTCTTCTATGGCAACGCACGAAATGGCGAATTAAAAAAAAACTCGCACGAAGATTATCAAAAAAAATAAGGTTGAAAATTTAATGTTAATGCTTGTGCACTACAAAATCAGCATACATACTGTTTCCATACGATTATTGATTCGCACAAACTACGGCTATCAGCCCTACTTTATGGCTAAGCGGCTATGGTGGACACAGGGTTATAAGGCACCCTTGACCTTCGGGCGGACCACCCATCATCGTTGGTGTAATGCGATTTAGCAAGCATCATCCAAAGGTTCTTTACAGTAAAAGGCAAACGCACAGCCATGACAGCAACGCCGGCTCTGATTACACCTTTATCAAAATCCGTCAATAGCAAATCAATCATTTGACCGTAGATAGTCGAAATGCCGCAATAGCTACGAGCATCGGTCCCGCGCATTACCAACCACAGCGCAAATCAGCGGATGTTAATTACTCTTTACCAAGCACTTGTCAGCGGCCACTTTGCCATGTACGTGAAGTGTCACTACCCATGGGCACACATGCATACCCACCCTGTTGCATAATCTGTCTCAAGACGTTCTGGATTGGGTGGTGCACCCGAGAGAACAGTTGAGTATGATGATGAGCCCTTACATTCCTTCCGCCTCAATCTTAGGTTGCGCTCCTCTTCAGTCGGTGCGAGTTGTAGCACCCACTTGACTGATTTTATCTAGCGGTTCATCTCAAGCCCCCCAAGGCTTGAATGATTAGCGCAACGAATTAGCAAATCTCACAGAAATTGTAGCAGTTCTACGTTCTTAAGAAACGGTACAATGGCGCAGATTCATTTCCATGATCGTGACAACTTCTTCTGCCGTTGGTTGTGTGGAATTGACACACGAGTAAAGACATTCACGTTGTGTGAAGATGGAGGGTGAGTGAGCATTGCACTGGCAATGTAGAACGAAGCTATAAATGTCTTAATTTAAGTTCCAATTTGTTTTCTTGATTTATGCGATACTTGCTTCATACTTGCTTACCTCATAAATTGTAATTTTAAATCTAAAGATCAGGAACTTTACTGTACACCGGATTGCAGTTCCCAATGTAGGCGTCATGCATCGGGCTCGAATCAACGAAGGATCCGTTATACTTCTCGCAATTCTGTAACTGACATTTCTTTCGGCTTTTTCCCTTTTCGAGAAAAATGTACGGCCCTTCCTTGCCATGGTGGTGTACAGCCCAAGCCGCACAACAACCAATGCCGTATCTAATCCGAAAAACGGTTTCTTAATTTCATCGGTTATGCTTTTTTCTCTCTTCCCTTTTGGGGCTATCATTCCTGAGTTCCTTCTCACAAAACCATGACCACCAAGGCCCGGCCCACGTACCACTTTGCTTTGCTGCACCCTGCAAGCACACAAACAGCCCAGCACCACATTAACAGCTTTAAACGCCACGTCATTAATATCTGTTCCATTCATTTCCCGGTTCCCGGTAGTTCTTTCGCGGCGATGCTGCACTGGACCACTGCGGTCGCCGTCGCCGTCGCCGCCGCCGCCACAGTTTGACCCACATTTTAGGGCACTTTCTTTTGCTTTGGTGGACGCATTTTTCCAACGCAGCTACTGCAGAAAACAGTAGAACGAGTTCACCAGTGCAAGAAACGGGCTCTAATGTACCTTGGACGTCGTAGCATGCACGTGTGAGCACTTGTTATTTTAAACCTTTTTTTTTCTTATCCCCGATGTGAGTGCAAACTGCTGGAAGATGCTGTTCGGATGTGCTCCAAAAGCGGTTCAAGAAAAGATCGTTTGGCTGCTTTTTTACGACCGAACGTTCCGAGTGTAGTACCGGCAGAGCTTATTTTGAAGAAAGTAAAACAAAAACACCGGCTATATACCGTGAAAGATACTTTTCTCAGTTAATAAACCTTCGACTTTATGATACGCAGAGCTTCATGGCGCCATAATTTCCACGTGGAGTAGCGTTGGTGTACCTTTCGTCCAATAAAATTGTCGTGATGAAGAGTTACACCCGGGCCGATGTGTGCTACACGTCGCCCTGAAAGGGTGATGTACGTCCCTAGAGGAGCCAACGCCAAGAGAAATGTGTAGAAAGCATAGCAAAAGAACAACGCACACCTAAGTTTTGTTTTATAATACTCAGAGTTGAACTTTTCCACTCTTTTTCACGTTTTCAGATGATCAACGATTTCATCCTTCCAAAGAGTTCTCACATTATGGTAAAATAACACCCCAGTTGCGACATGGACGGCATAAACGATCCTTAACGAATACGCGCGAAGAGGTAAGCGTGTTTTAATCTGTAGTACTATTCCATTGCTTAACGAATGTTTCTCTCATTTCCTGAAATTCCACAGAACGGTCTTCACGCGTCACATTTAACATTAAGTTATACATTAAACGAAGCTGATGTGATATTAGATTTACAACTAAACAAAGCGCTCATACCGGATACACATTTTCTTAGTTATCAGCTGCCAAACAGAACTGGCAAACATGTCGTACGATACGACCGTCCGGAAAAGGTGGATCTCTGCCACTACTACGTACGTATCGAGGATAGAAGTGTTGTAGTGTTGCACAGAACTACATGTTTACAATAATATTGTTCCTTCATTCTATATTAGGGCAAAATACGAGGTAAACCCGACTCGAGTGTGGCAATCGCTACGTGCGGTGAGACGGAAGGCATTAGAGGAATCATCATCGATACCGACGATACGTATTACATCGAAAGTCCGCGGGTGACTGTAAAAAGCAACGACACTAACGACGAAACGGCAAGGATCGACCTTGGCGAACACTTTATCTATCGGTAAGTCGACCAAAGTCGCTTTGCTCAAGTGAATGTTCCGGTTTACGGATCTAATATGCACTTTGCTTTCTTGCCATTACCATTACGATTAGGCACTCTGATTTAGTTCCCAGCGGTCCGAATGGTGGTGGACATAGGTGCGGTTACGATGGTGGACACATCAACGCTACCCACGATCCTGAGCTGTACCGGCAACATATGGCAGCACCAACGGTATGTGTGCAGTTGGGCGTTTGTTAATGGATTAAGCGCGGAATTTATTAGACAAATAAGGTGATAAGAATCTTCAGAAATTAACATTTGCTTTGTCCGACTTTTTGCAGCGGCAAAAACGAGCCATCTCCTCAGGTTCGCCCAAGATTCGCGGTCCGTACAATGCGAACAAGTACTCGAGCTACGTGGAGCTGGTGATCGTGGTAGACAACAAGATGTTTAAGACGATGCGTGAAAATTTTAAAACCGTCCAGCAGTACTGTAAGGATATCACGAACATTATCAACGCACTGTACGAACCGTTAAACATCTTCGTCGGGCTGGTCGGTGTGGTCGTTTGGAACGAGGGCGACGAGATCGAGCTGTCGAAGGATGGCGAGGTGACGCTGAAAAACTTTCTGCACTATCGCAAGAAAACGCTTATCAAGGACCACCCGAACGATAACGCGCAACTGTTTACGAAGGAACACTTTGACGGTGGTGCTGAAAGGCCCTATCTGTACGTACGAGTTTTCCGGAGGCGTCGAGATGTACCACAGCGAAATCATCGGTGTGCAGGCAACTACGGTTGCGCACGAGATGGGTCACAACTTTGGCATGGAGCACGATACGGCCGATTGCGAATGTCCGGAGGAACGGTGCATCATGTCCGCGTCCAGTTCGTCGATCGCACCGAAACACTGGAGCCGTTGCAGCATCGATCAGCTGAGTTTGGCGTTTCATCACGGCATGAACTATTGCTTAATGAACAAACCGGAGAGTCTGTTCGATTCGCCCATCTGTGGCAATGGGTTTGTGGAAGCGGGCGAACAGTGTGACTGCGGGCTGCCGGACTACTGTGACAATTCGTGTTGCGATCCGCGCACCTGCATGCTGCACACTAACGCATCCTGTGCGACGGGCGAATGTTGCGATTTGCGGACGTGCAAACCGATGGTTGGTGGGACCGTTTGTCGCCAGGCGGACGGGGAGTGTGATCTGCCCGAGTACTGTTCCGGTGAGTCGGAATACTGTCCGGGTGATGTGTTTAAGCGCGATACGGAAGTTTGTGACGGTGGCAAAGCGTTCTGTTACCGGGGTACGTGCCGATCGCAGAATGATCAGTGTCGGTTGCTTTGGGGCCCAACCGGGAAATCGTCCGAGCAATGCTACGCCAAGAATGAGGACGGTAGCAGACATGGTAACTGTGGATATAATCGCGTGAAGAACGAGTACGTCAAGTGTGACGAGGCGGACGTACACTGTGGCATGTTGCACTGTCGGCATTTGAATGAGCGGCTCGAGTTCGGCATGGAATCGGTGGCGATACTGTCGCACAGCTTCATGACGTACAACGGTAGTGTGATACCGTGCCGGACGGCTATTGTCGATCTGGGGCTGCAGAAGGTTGATCCGGGCCTGACGCCGGACGGTGCCAAGTGTGGCGAGGGAAAGATGTGTCTCAACCAGATGTGCATGTCAGTGGAGAAGCTGCGGGCGGGTGGTAGTGGTGCGGCGTGTCCAGAAAATTGTAACGACAAGGGTGTGTGTAACAGCGAGGGCCATTGCCACTGTGAGCCTGGGTTTGCACCGCCACTCTGCAACCTTCCCGGGTACGGAGGTTCTCTCGACAGTGGCCCGGCAACCGATCCAAATGGTTAGTCGACAGACCGTACAAACATCAGTTTCCTGCTAAGAACCAGATTTAAATCCGCTCTTTTTCTTCTCTGTTTTGCAGCAACTGCCGGTTTCCGTCGTATCATGTACATTTTCTTCTGTGGTGTCGTACCAGTGTGCTTCATCTTCGCCTTAGTCGTATACTATCTACGAAATGGACACACGTTTAATGGCAAACGTAAACCATCGCCGAATGCGTACGTACCTCGACAGTCCGGTGCTGTCGTTTCATATTCCACATCTCGAACTGCACTTTCGTCGCTCGGTGCTGCGGGTAATAGTGGTAGTAGTGGCGGTGGTAATGCTGGAGATCGATACTCTTCGCAATCCCGTGATAGGCGTGTACTGCTAGCGGTCGGTGAGGTGCACCTGATATCGAGCACAAACATTGCTACGTTGCGGAAAGCTCCCGAAATACCGAGAGCACCTCCAGCTAGCCAAAGACACGCCTTGATCGGTGATATGCGCCTGGTATCGAGCACTAATCCTGCGCTGCTTAACGCTAGCACCGAGCTGCACCTTTAGTTGATGTTGTGTGGGTGTGGTATTTTAGTTCGTTTGATTTGCATGGCACGGTTTGGATACGAACACGCTTGCATATGTTGAGAGAATTGGCAAAACACATTCATCGGTAAAAAAGCAGTAATACAGTAGTGTCTGTGTGTGTGTGTTCTTTCTTCGATTCCGTTGTCTTTCTTTGCGTTCCCAGTGGTGGTGGTAAATAGATATTAGAAGCATGGGTATGTGTGTACGTATTTAGTAGTAGTTTCTAGTTAAATATATTCCTAATGTTCCTGCTCACTTAACCATTTGCTTAAGCTACTTACATGAAATAAGAGGTAAAACTAAACAAACTTTAAAGCCAACGTGTCTAACACAATGCAAAATTTGAGATAAACATCAGTCTACCACTTGCAAACACACTGGAGTGATGTAATTTGTGTAAAATTGGCAAACTATTGTGTATCTCGATGCATGCGTTCGATATGTTAACGCCTCATTCTTAAACAGATAAACCTTACAGTATACTTTCCCGAACATAACACCATAACATTCGTTATCGGAATGCATGACTTTATTAAATTTAACCTTCTTTGTTGGATTCAGCTTCTATTGGTAACACAGCGTATAGATCTCACGAGCTTTCATAATGTAATGCATGCAGCTCCTTTTCAACTAAATAAATCGATCGTATTATACAAATGTCGATGACTTTCCGTTTTGCAGGTTGACCACACACATTAAACCGGACGGCTCACATTCGGCCAGCTCGACCCACACGATCCTACCGTCTTCACCGAATTCACCTGATTCGGATATGAATGCGGCCCTCCTTCGGCCGTCGTCTACGATCGGGGGCAGCACGGTCGCACCGAACGAGTCAGACTTTGTGGCCAACAACAACATGTTCGGTAAATTTAAAGGATTCACCCTGCAACCCCTTCCCCAGTCCACTACGGCCGGTGGCGTCGTCCCGGGCGGTCACAAAAAGTCCCCCAAGGTGGCGTTCGTGCAACCGGTCAGTAAGTGCAGCGAGGAAACGATCAGCAATGCTGTTCCGGCCCGTGCTGCACCTCCCGTACCCGTACCGCTCAAAACGCTAGCCCGTGACAGTAGCAATGACCGCAGCAGTAGCTTAGATAATGTAGCGAACTACAATAAACCGGCAGGTAATGGCGTTCCGTTCTCGCAAGCCCGCGTCAACGGCTGCAAGCTGGCCAACCATGAGCATCAGCTAGATACAACGTCCGCACCAGCGCTACCACCGGCCAATCCCGGTTCCACGGCAAGACCGATCATTTCCAGCCCGATCCTCGAATCTTCTACCTCGAGGGAGTTGGTGGTGGCTGGCGTCACGCAAAAGACATCGAATGTTCCTATCCGCCCGGCACCAATGCTTCCACCGGTGACACAGGCGACCAACGAGGTGGCTTCCAACCCGTCGACGGGAATCCCATCCGAAACGTCAAGCACTCTTTCTGCCGAGGTACTGATCAATCCAGTCAGTAAGGATAAAAAGGTGAAGGAGAGCAAGCTGAACAGCATAACGTCGTACTTGAAGAAGGAAGAGAAGCCACCAAAGCCGGAACCCAAGCAGCTGAAGGTAATCGATAAGGAGAAGCTGCGCAACATTGACATCTCCGCACCGATACCGATCGAGCAGAACAATCCCGAGCTGGCGAAGAGTATGCCCCGACTAGCCGACATCGCCGCGTCCAGTGATGAAAAGCAACCGGTACCGATTGGAATATCGGTACAGCGTGCTAAAAGCATGCGTGATCCAGAATCGACCGTGGGGAACTCCCAGCGCAAGGTACGCATTGTTGACGATCGTTCGGACAATGGATCGATCGGTAGCAGTAGTACGGGATCGGGTAAGAAAGGATCGGGGACGGCTTTGAAGCGACCGCAAAGTATGGTCGGCACAAGGCCAACCATTCCACCACCGAGACCACCCGTACCGGCTGCCGTGTTTGTGCAAACAACGACGGCCATGAAAATCCCCGGCGTTCCTGGCTATCAGAATCCACCACCGCCTAAATCGGTACGCATCCTAACACCGCCCGGCTCAAGAGAGTATGACGATTGTCGGGATAGTGGCAACGGTACCGGAGGGCACTCGTCGCTCGGTTCGGACAACATCTACTCCGTGATCGATGAATCGCCCTCACCGCCTAGCGTTCTTTCGCCACCGGCCATCTCTTCGGGTGGCAGCTCGGAGAGCATGGGTTTGTTGGGGGAGATTGTAAACGAAATCGAGAGCCGTAACGGTGACTCGGTGTACATTGCGTCCACACTGCGACGTGGCGATGGCGGTAGTAGGAAGTCCTCGTCCACCGCTAGCCAACCGACTTCGACGACAGGGACGACAGTGAAAGCTGCCACCTTAGCATCGCCGGAGCTGGAGGATGACGAACCGACGTACGTAAACACGTCGGAAATTATCGACGACGATGATGATTTCGATGCGACGGAAGATGACGATGACGAACTGGAGGATGACCATCCGGTACCGAACCGTAACTCGGGGCTCAGCACAACGTCCAGCGGTTATTTGCGACCGTCAGCAATCAACAGCACGCCGATCGCACGGATAACACCGTCCACGAACGGTAGTGGCACTGTGGCGACAGCGTTAAACCCATCCCCAGCGGGTGTAAGCAGCTTCAAGTCTAATGTTGCTGCTCCTTCCACTGCGAGCGTGCTAAATCAAATAAAATTCCAAGGTCCCACTGTCAAGGCTGAACAACCGGCGAAAAAAGCTACGGCAGCAGTAAACGGACCAGCATCAGCCGGTTCTTCCTACAAACCGTACCACAGCGTACTGACCAACAATGCGCGTGCTGGGTCGGTGGTAGCCGCCGCGAAAGCAAAAATAGCATCGGAAAAATCGAACGGAACAGCTTCTGCCACCACCACCACCACCAAAAAACTGCCTTCACAAGCGAACGCATCCGTCCGCACGCGTACACCCTCACCGCGTGGTAGTATTGCCAACGGGTCCCTACCGAACGGGACCGTACCGGGGAAAGCGACAGCTACGGCGTCGGCGGCGGCAGCATCTTCCACCACCGGTGGTGGTACAAAGCCGAAAACGGCTGCCAAACCGGCCACGATCCACGGCAACGGAAAGCTGTTGACGGCTGCCGCACGACCCGGCCCAGGCAAAGTGTCCAATGTGGCATCGTTGCAGCAAAAGTTTGAAGGACGAAAGTAATAGCGCCCACAGCGCACGGATAGGGTTCCTTCTTTGCGTGCTACAAACTGCCCGTGAATTAATGTTTTTCAAAGGTAAAGTTTTATGTTTAAATCATTCAGACGATAGTAATTGTACGAACGGGAGCGATCGCAAAACAAACAGCCGGTACGATTTTGATAGGACCAATTAATTAGTTATGTTATCGTTTATTGTCCAGTGTGTGCAGGAGGTAAAACGGATGCGAAATAGTACTACCCTTGAGTGCGTGAGTTGGGAATCGGTCCGCTGGGATAACAACTTTGCCACTCCTTATCACAAACATAACTTGATCGGTCCTTGGACTCCTCGTGCAGAGGAACAACAACAATGATTAGCTAATGTATGTAAATGTATCGATGTGTTCAGTAAGTGTGCTACGCAGGAGCCAAAGAACGAACGCTACTATGTCGGGCTCGGCCGGTGTCGTAAGCGAGTTCCGTTACACCCCCCGTACTACGTTAATACTAATTTGTAAAAAGAAGGCGAGTGAAGAAGTTAGAAAATCAAAAGAAGAAAAAAACAATTTTCCGAACGTTGTAAATATTTGTAAAACACCTATCCGCTGATGCGTAGACGCTGTAGAGGGATCGTGTGTTCTAGATGTTTTTTTTTATTTCCATCTGGTGGATCAACACAGGATCATGTTGGTGTTCTTCGTTCCGTGGTTGAATCACAGGCTTAAGCTAATCACGTACACTCTGTATACACTCTTGACTGGTTGGGAAAATGGAAAGGTAATTTCCTCCCTTCGCTAGGTATTTAATTTATCCCCCTGCAGAAATAATGTGTAGTTCCCCATTAACGTACTCTGTACTGTGTAGTGAGACAGTTGAATCGAAGTTGCAGAGCGGACGAAATGGTTGAATAAAACAAAGATGTCATTTTTATATTCAAACACGAATCACACGAACCACATATACTTTAGTCCGAAGCTTGCTTTTTCCTAAACACATACTTTTCCAGCCCAAAGAACGGATACTCGAACGCAGCGCACCACACCGTACCGATGACGGCACTGATACAAATTAACCCGAATGAGGTGTAGAATATGTTAACCACCGTAAATTCGACCGGAAACCGGATCGCTTGCGTTAGCGTGATAGCCTGGATGGCGATGTGAACGAGATACATGGAGTAGGAGAGCCGAGACAGTGGTTGCCACAGTGGACAACCCAGGAATCGATCGACTATTCCTCCCTGCTCATTAATACACACGAATATTACCCACATTACGGCGAACGCCCAGAACGAGCGATGCAACGATTCGTAGAACGCGTCCGCCACCGGTTCGATGCGTGTGTAATCGCCGATGTAGAGTTGCTTCAGTGACCATCCAGTCACGATGAGGATCGCGATCGTAAACAGCCAACCCAGTGCTAGCACAGGTTTGGAGAGTTTTACCCGTGCGCCTCGAGTGAGATGCAGCAGATATCCGAACAGAACGCCAAACAACCAAACGGACATACGGGCGTGCGTCGGATGGTACGTTTTGCGTGGCATGAGACCATCACCGCGTGGAGCGGATCGATTTAGCCGATACTCGTTCACCATAAACGTCGCAAAAACGCAACTGATGGAGAGCAGTGCAAGAAGTACGATGGCCGGCACAAACTTTTTACCGTAGCGCCACAGCAGGTAGATCAACAGTGGGGACACAATGTAGAGCTGCATGTCCACCGACAGGTACCAGGTGTGGACGAAACACATCGACTCATAATGTACGTAGTTCTGCACGTACAGCAACGCCGACCACCAGCTCTTGTGGCACGCGGACAGCAGCTCGTCAGCGACCAGCTTATAGAGCACTCCCTCACCGACGACGTCGACGAACGCGATTCCGAAGAGAATAAGTGCCGCATAGGCGGGCGTAATACGGATGATGCGATGTAACCAAAGTTCCCACACGTTTAACCGTTTCGTCTTTTCCAGCTCACGCAGCATCTTGATCGATACGAGCATTCCGCTAAGCATTAGGAAAATGTCGACCGCTTTTCCACCTAACCGATGAAACAGTACCCCGAAGTAGCTTTCGGCGTAGTCCCGCCGCACCGGTATGTTCATCGTCGGTATACCGAGAGCCGAATCGTGTACGTGATTGATGATAATCCACAGCATGGACAGTGCACGCACACCGTTAACACACTCGAGCACGCCGTCCTTGCCGACCGTTCGCGGTACGATGCGGTACACGTGGCCAATATTTGTGTAGAAGGAGAGCCGCTTAACGTAGCTGGGCGCTTCCCGCTTTCGGTAGAAGATCAGCTCGACCAGCGTGGCCATCAGCAGTATCGCTCCGTACACTGAAAACAGTACACTGCAGTGATGATGAGATAGACGATAAGATTAGCGACGACGCGACCAACCGGATCGCAACGATACAACTTACATCGCAACGATGGTGACCGCCGGGAAAGGTTTGTCCTCATCACGATAGCAGAACATTTCCAGCAGCGGCCCATTCACCACAAACATTTGATTGGGAGCGAAGAAAGCTTGTGTCAGCTGTGCTATCAGGGCCGGTTCACAGGCATCCGGCATGCAAACACCGTACTGTAACGGTGCAGCCACCGGCAGACCGGTACGGCTTAGATCCACGTAGAGCGTGCAATGCTGCCCGCCAATCTTGGCCAGTGCGCCCTGGTGCGAAATGCGCCGACATTGGTCAAAGTTACCGAACTCAAACACGTTGCCAAACAGTATGCCGGCCGGGTTTTTACCCCACGAATCGTACACTGGGAATCGCAAAATCGGTACAAAACAATGAATTAAAAACGTTTCGAGTGTGACTCGCCGTCGGGATGTTCACTACTCACTACTAAGAGCCCACGGTTCACCGGCATCGAACGAGCTCGCAAACACGCCCAACTGATTAAGACAAGCGTGATCCGTTGCAGACGTTGCGTTCCATAGCTGCGGCACTCGTTTCAGATGCTCCAACAGGCCAACCGGTATTTGGTTTATCGTTTGAAACTGAGCATTACTACAAGGAATCACAGCAACGACCAAGATGGCGGCACTAATGATGGAGAGCGAAACTCGCGCAAACCGAACACTGGCGTGCGCCATGTTCGACGACAACCAGCGACAATCGGGATCCGGCTACAAACTGCTGCTGTTTGTTTGGGGGTGCGCAACTTAATAACCGATTACCGAGTTCCTCCACGCTAGGGGTTTGGCGATAACGGCACACCATCGGATAAGATATTCGGCAATCGATCGATCAATAGCGGGGTGGTTTGCTTTAAAGGAAATACGATTCAAAAATCCCATGACCAGAGTACGCGCAACATAAGAAGTCTTCATATCACGCTTCCAATCCACGCTGCTTCCGATCTGCCTTTTTGGTTTGGTGGGTGTGGAGGAAAATGGTGCTGACCACCTGACAGATTCGCTTCTTCATCATGCGCAGTCGACTTTGAAGCGTCGGGGAAAAATGAAAATTTTGACCGGTATAGTAAAAGATTAGTGTCCGCTTAATTGCTTGCTTTTATCACCGGTGCTGTATACGCTCAGCCAAATTTGTCACATGCCTGAGCGTTTACGTTGCATTTAACAGCGCAGGTCACGCGCACTTGGCGGACATTCGTTTGGTCCGTGTTATTCTGATACTTTGTTTAAAGGCTCAGCCCGAATTCTGTAAGAGATATGCGTTTGCTACCTAAACGATACAGTAGCTTTAACAGTTACAAGCGGTAAACCTAGTTCCGTACCGCTGTAAACAATGTGCACTTTCTTTCCACTACTGGAGAATCAACGGCACGATAAATATCGCCCAACAATACCTTATATCCTACATGATCTATTGAACGGGAGAGCAGTACTAGTAGCAGGCTGTCCAAACGCCAACCGTTCCGACCGGTAGGTTCCTTATCGTGGAAGTACCTTATTTCGCCCGCGCCGATATGCCGTGTAGACTACTCTTATCATTGTTATCATCGTCAGGTGTTCCAATAAGGTACAAGCCCGATGAAACAGGTCTCGTTATGTTGTTTGAATATGAATCAAACGTATCAGGAGAACAGATTTTAGGTGGTACAACGCCTTCTCTAAGAGGTGTTCCAACTGTTTTATAAGATAAGCAGCGTAATGCAGATAAGGGTAATTCCCCATCGTGTGCCATAGATTTTTTTTTGCTACTTCTAAATAAATAATCCACTGAAGCAGCTATCAATGTGCCGACACAGATTACGACGCCAACTGGAACGACCATCGATACGCTTTATCGGTGAGATTTGAGTCGCGAATTCGGTTTCTGTAGGCTATATTGCAACAGATTTCTGATAAAGCGTCTGATGTTCACCCCCAGACAATTTGTTTTTGGTTTGGGTGCCATGAGGCCATTTTTTGTGGCTTTTGGGTTGATATCAAACGGTTTTCCTTTCTTGGCGTGGGGTCGCAAATGATTAGGAATGATTTTAGGGGAGCGGACCGATAATCGAAATTGATGGACCTCTCAGCACTCTATAAAAGTCCCACCCGGAGGGATAGATTCTGTAAGAAAGAAAGCTAACATCGTTGCCACAGATCCACACCACCGACGGTGAGGTGGTCACTCCAGGAAGCAATGGGTAAAGGTATAGAAATATTTTTGGTGCTAGCCATTGGCGTGTTTGGTATCGCCAATGGGGCGGCGGTTGCTCCAAAATCACCAATGTCCACTAGAGACACGAACGTGCCGATGAACTTTACCGCAGACATCATTCTGAGGGATGGATACTTTCTCGAGCAGCACGAGGTGACGACGGCCGATGGGTACATTCTGACGATGTTCCGCATTCCGGGAAGTCCAGCAAACCCAATACGGCAAGGCAAAAACGTAGCCTTCCTGATGCACGGTCTGCTAAGCTCGTCGGCGGACTACGTCATTTCCGGACCGGGGCGAGCACTCGCCTACATGCTGGTGGACGCCGGATACGATGTGTGGATGGGAAATGCCCGCGGCAACACCAACTCTCGTCGCCATATCTTCCACGATCCCGATGCACGGAATACCAACTTCTGGGACTTTAGCTGGCACGAGATCGGTTACTTCGATCTACCGGCCATGATTGATTACACACTCGCGTACACTGGCCACA
>KZ062784.1:45625-64710 GCA_002091835.1 Anopheles maculatus
GTGTCACTCGCAGTGTACTACCTCGTTCTTTGTAATGGCATCGATGCGGCCTGATTACAACAAGAAGATACGCTCGATGCATGCCCTAGCTCCGGTAGCTTTCATGAGCAACCTGCGGTCACCGTTTGTGCGTGCCTTTGCCCCATTTGTGGATCAACTCGAGTGGATAATGAATATGTTGGGTATGAACGAGTTCCTGCCCAGTAACGATATGATGATAATGGGCGGTCAACGGCTGTGCGAGGACGAATCACCGTTCCAGGAGGTGTGTGCCAACGTGCTGTTTCTGATTGGAGGTTTCAATTCGCCTCAGCTTAATCGCACCATGATTCCGGCCCTTCTTGAGAATGCTCCTGCAGGTGCTTCGGTTAACCAGCTGGTGCATTACGCTCAGGGATACAACTCGGGTCGTTTTCGGCAGTATGATTTCGGGCTCACGCTGAACCTTATCCGGTACGGATCGATCCGTCCGCCAGACTATCCGCTGCATCGTGTGACGGCTCCGGTGGCACTGCATTTTAGCGACAATGATTGGTTGGCGGCAGTGTCGGATGTACGAGAGCTGCACGGAGAATTGTCCAATTCCATTGGACTGTTCCGTGTGTCTGATCCGCGCTGGAACCATCTCGATTTCGTCTGGGGTATCGATGCCAATACGTTCCTGTACGAACGAGTGATTAGCTTTATGGATCGGTACAACTGATATCGGGGCATTATTCGCGTTCCGGTGGCACAAAGAAGTATGATAAGTCAGAAAATAGATTAACCAAACAGTGTGGTACAAACAACGCGGAACATAAGGAAGAGATTGTGATGTTATGGGGAGAGTCTTAGAACCAAAAATACATGGTTTGCTATTCATTCATTAATCTTACGATTTGTTGTTGTTGTTGTGACAGATTTATCTAGCCTTTAGCGCATTCTGAGAAACAAGCTGAAGAAGACTATAATTTAACTCGGAATAGGCTTGAGTGCCAATCAGAAGGTTTGTAGCTAAGAGCATTAAAGTCCTGAGATCATTTCGAATGCTCTTTTCATTCATAAATTTGCAATAACCTGTGGACATTATTGTCAAAACATGGCATGGCTTCTAGAAACCCGCCATGTCACACAGTGTATCCATGTTCTTCAAAACATCCGTCCCGTACAGTAGTAGCACATTGCGTCGTTCCGATTTTCGTCTGATCACAATGTGTTTGATAAGATTCAAAAACACGGTCATCAGCATGATAAGGTTGCTATAGAGTTTCGATAAAAGAATAAATTCTCCTGTAAATCGTGCGACGTCAGTTCACCCCGGGCAGTGAGGTTCTATAAAGCAGGATTAGCCAGCTGGCGGCAGGTACAGTTAGTAAAACACCATTGCTTGAGCATGGTACTAAGCAACAGCTGCTGGGTCTTGCTGGCCCTGGCTAGTGTGGCTGCGCTAGGCGCACAAGCTTCCACCATCCGTGACGTGTTGGAGTTCCGTGCAGGGGATGGACCACAACCTACCGACATTGCGCCACTAACGGCCGACATCATCACCAACGATGGATACCTGGTCGAGGAGCATCAGGTAACGACGGCCGATGGCTACATCCTCACGATGTTCCGCATCCCGGGTGGTCCAGGCAATCCGCCACGCGAAGGCAAGCACGTCGCTTTTGTTCAACACGGACTGCTCTGCTCTTCGGCTGACTGGGTAATTCTGGGACCGGGCAAAGCCCTCGCCTACATGCTGGTGGACGCCGGATACGATGTGTGGTTGGGTAATGCGCGTGGCAATACGCACTCTCGCCGCCATATCTTCCACGATCCTGACGCACGCAATACGGACTTCTGGGACTTTAGCTGGCACGAGATCGGTTACTTCGATCTACCGGCCATGATTGACTACGCGCTGCAGTTCACTGGACAGACGTCGTTGCAGTACGCCGGACATTCGCAGGGTACGACCTCGTTCTTCATCATGACTTCGCTGCGTCCGGAATACAATCAGCGTATCCGTTCGATGCATGCGCTGGCTCCGGTAGCTTTCATGAGCAACCTGCGGTCACCGTTTGTGCGTGCCTTTTCTCCCTTCGTCGACCAGATTGATGTAAGTGTGAACAAACCCACTCGTTATCGTTCGAGTGATGATTTATTTGTGTTGCTTACTTCTAGTGGCTAATGCGTATGTTGGGCGTGAACGAGTTCCTCCCCAGCAGTGATATGATGACCCTTGGCGGTCAATTACTGTGCCGTGACGAGGCACTCTTCCAGGAGGTGTGTGCCAACGTACTGTTCCTGATCGGTGGTTTCAACTCGCCCCAACTCAACCGTACTATGCTTCCGGCCATTCTGGCCAACACACCGGCCGGTGCTTCGGTCAACCAGTTGGTGCACTACGCCCAGGGCTACAACTCCGGACGTTTCCGACAGTTCGATTTTGGCCTTACGCTGAACCTTATCCGGTACGGATCGATCCGTCCGCCAGATTATCCGCTCGACCGCATCACCGCTCCTGTGGCGCTCCATTACGGTGACAACGATTGGCTGGCGGCAGTGTCCGATGTGCGCGAACTGCACTCAAACCTCCGAAACCCTATCGGGCTGTTCCGTGTGTCCGACCCGAACTTTAACCACTTGGATTTCACTTGGGCCATCGATGCCGATTCGCTACTTTATCGACGCGTCATCAGCTTCATGGATCGATACAACTAAATAGAAAATGCTGCAAAATAATTGAAAACGTGTACAATGCGGTGAAGTAAAAAAAAGTACTCCGATAAAAACAAAGGTACGATAAGGCACCCATGCGGCGACCAGTTGTTTTGGCGACTATTTTTGGTTCACCATTCGGTTCCGTTGCTTCTACGACTATCGTGGCTGGGTTCGGGAACGAAGTAAGACTGGACTTAATTAATACTCGCCCCTCTACTGGGAGGAGTAAATGAAATAACGAGAAGACTCCATCGAAGGGCGTTATGTACGGGCTATGTACGTGTCTGGCACGAGATCGGTTACTTCGATCTACCGGCCATGATTGACTACGCGCTGCAGTTCACTGGACAGACGTCGTTGCAGTACGCCGGACATTCGCAGGGTACGACCTCGTTCTTCATCATGACTTCGCTGCGTCCGGAATACAATCAGCGTATCCGTTCGATGCATGCGCTGGCTCCGGTAGCTTTCATGAGCAACCTGCGGTCACCGTTTGTGCGTGCCTTTTCTCCCTTCGTTGACCAGATTGATGTAAGTGTGAACAAACCCACCCGTTATCGTTCTCAAAACATGGCATGGCTTCTAGAAACCCGCCATGCCACACACCGTGTTCCATGTGTTCCAAAATATCCATCCCGTACAGTAGTAGCACATTGCGTCGTTCCGATTTTCGTCTGATCACAATGTGTTTGATAAGATTCAAAAACACGGTCATCAGCATGATAAGGTTGCTATAGAGTTTCGATAAAAGAATAAATTCTCCTGTAAATCGTGCGACGTCAGTTCACCCCGGGCAGTGAGGTTCTATAAAGCAGGATTAGCCAGCTGGCGGCAGGTACAGTTAGTAAAACACCATTGCTTGAGCATGGTACTAAGCAACAGCTGCTGGGTCTTGCTGGCCCTGGCTAGTGTGGCTGCGCTAGGCGCACAAGCTTCCACCATCCGTGACGTGTTGGAGTTCCGTGCAGGGGATGGACCACAACCTACCGACATTGCGCCACTAACGGCCGACATCATCACCAACGATGGATACCTGGTCGAGGAGCATCAGGTAACGACGGCCGATGGCTACATCCTCACGATGTTCCGCATCCCGGGTGGTCCAGGCAATCCGCCACGCGAAGGCAAGCACGTCGCTTTTGTTCAACACGGACTGCTCTGCTCTTCGGCTGACTGGGTAATTCTGGGACCGGGCAAAGCCCTCGCCTACATGCTGGTGGACGCCGGATACGATGTGTGGTTGGGTAATGCGCGTGGCAATACGCACTCTCGCCGCCATATCTTCCACGATCCTGACGCACGCAATACGGACTTCTGGGACTTTAGCTGGCACGAGATCGGTTACTTCGATCTACCGGCCATGATTGACTACGCGCTGCAGTTCACTGGACAGACGTCGTTGCAGTACGCCGGACATTCGCAGGGTACGACCTCGTTCTTCATCATGACTTCGCTGCGTCCGGAATACAATCAGCGTATCCGTTCGATGCATGCGCTGGCTCCGGTAGCTTTCATGAGCAACCTGCGGTCACCGTTTGTGCGTGCCTTTTCTCCCTTCGTCGACCAGATTGATGTAAGTGTGAACAAACCCACTCGTTATCGTTCGAGTGATGATTTATTTGTGTTGCTTACTTCTAGTGGCTAATGCGTATGTTGGGCGTGAACGAGTTCCTCCCCAGCAGTGATATGATGACCCTTGGCGGTCAATTACTGTGCCGTGACGAGGCACTCTTCCAGGAGGTGTGTGCCAACGTACTGTTCCTGATCGGTGGTTTCAACTCGCCCCAACTCAACCGTACTATGCTTCCGGCCATTCTGGCCAACACACCGGCCGGTGCTTCGGTTAACCAGTTGGTGCACTACGCCCAGGGCTACAACTCCGGACGTTTCCGACAGTTCGATTTTGGCCTTACGCTGAACCTTATCCGGTACGGATCGATCCGTCCGCCAGATTATCCGCTCGACCGCATCACCGCTCCTGTGGCGCTCCATTACGGTGACAACGATTGGCTGGCGGCAGTGTCCGATGTGCGCGAACTGCACTCAAACCTCCGAAACCCTATCGGGCTGTTCCGTGTGTCCGACCCGAACTTTAACCACTTGGATTTCACTTGGGCCATCGATGCCGATTCGCTACTTTATCGACGCGTCATCAGCTTCATGGATCGATACAACTAAATAGAAAATACTGCAAAATAATTGAAAACGTGTACAATGAGGCGAAGTAAAAAAAAGTACTCCGATAAAAACAAAGGTACGATAAGGCACCCATGCGGCGACCAGTTGTTTTGGCGACTATTTTTGGTTCACCATTCGGTTCCGTTGCTTCTACGACTATCGTGGCTGGGTTCGGGAACGAAGTAAGACTGGACTTAATTAATACTCGCCCCTCTACTGGGAGGAGTAAATGAAATAACGAGAAGACTCCATCGAAGGGCGTTATGTACGGGCTATGTACGTGTTGGGAAAGAAAGGATCATCTCTGCAACTTACCAAGAGCACTCTGTCTACCGCGTGGTATATAACGAATGTTCCCCCTTTTTTCGGGGACTGCTAACGTTACATCACGGAGCCGTACCCGAAATGGGAAACGGCTAAGATGTTTGCTTCGTGCTGTCTTCCTCCATTCAACCAGGAACAACACAGCGTGGAATGCTTCTTTATTTCCGCCCGTGATGCCATTCCAACGCTCCGTTCCGTCGAAAACGTGCCTTCTGTGTGCTGCACAGCCAGCAGACTCCTGAGCGGTCTGGTCTCCTGATAGAAATCCGACTTAATGAGTAACGCACTAACACACCGTCGCTCGTAGCGATAGCAACCGGGTGGTGGTGTACGTTAAGACGCTGAAGGATACACTTGCTGAGACATGCTGACTAATTAAAAGCAAAGTATAGCTAATTGCTTCTTGGAGCTGTGCGTGGGGGATTGGGATGGGTGTTACCATCGATTCTTACAGTGATGGACACATTTTCTGCCGGTATTGTTGACCCTAATTTCTCACAAATTAGCAATTTTATAAACGTGAGCGCTTCATTCCCCTGTATTACTTTTCGTTTTCTTCAGTTTTATTGGAAAATGTACCGAAATAAATTGTTTCTGGTGTTGCTTATTGCACTAAAGCGCCCAAAACAGATTCCACATGAGTAAAAGAACATGCAACGCTGTAGGTACCTCAAAAGCAAAACTTCCGACGGAGATATCGTACTCTATCGAGAATCTCTGGAGCTGCAAAAAGAAAAATGAGAAAAATATACGTTTTTAATGCAATAATAGTTGTAAAGCAGATGAAGAAACTATTTCGAATGTTTCTAACCATATTTTTTAAATAGTTAATTCATTATTTGGTTCCTATACCCTATGTGGGACACACTGTATTCTAAAAATCTCAAATTAGTATTAATGTATTTCTCTTCATTGCTGCCGTCCCTTTTTTTTGTGCACCTCACTATGGCAGTCTTTGCCCAAACGGTTCAAGCCACTAATTGATGTCCCCTTCCATCCGTGCTGCTAAAACAATGCCCTCGCCTATCTCTATCCCTCCTGAACTCATCAGGAAAAATCCGACGCAGTCGTACTTCTCATCCAGCAGTCCCTACCGAAAACCCACCCCACCCTACTCACCCTGCCCATTCGCAGCGCATCATCAGCGAACCCCTACCGAACGTTCATTTATCTTTGTCGCCTGTCGCCTGCGGTGCTGGCTACTATAATGTGCACGCCACTCGGTGGACGTAGATTTCACTCATTAAGCGTCCATTCTACCAGGCGCACAGAACGCACAGGCAGGTTGTACGGACATTTCTGTTAACCAACAGAAAAATACTCCAAACCGTCCTAGTCCTACCGGGTGCGTTCGGATGGGGGTGGATGGAAGCGATTACAGGGCAATAGGCGAAAGCAAGCTCTTGCTATGTACAAAAGGTCCCGTCCCGGATTGTTCTTCCCCAGTGACAACACACACCACGTGCTATACCGGTACGAAGTTCAGTTCTGTTTGGTTTATGTGCTGGGGAAATCTACTATCAGCGCCATTCATTAGCTAGAGTGAAAAGGGACTAACCAGCCGTAAGCGAGAAAGCAAACACAAAAAGGAAAACGTGTTTCAGGCGCGTGTGCGTTGGTGGTGTACGTTAAGACGCAGAAGGATACACTTGCTGAGACATGCTGACTAATTAAAAGCAAAGTATAGCTAATTGCTTCTTGGAGCTGTGCGTGGGGGATTGGGATGGGTGTTACCATCGATTCTTACAGTGATGGACACATTTTCTGCCGGTATTGTTGACCCTAATTTCTCACAAATTAGCAATTTTATAAACGTGAGCGCTTCATTCCCCTGTATTACTTTTCGTTTTCTTCAGTTTTATTGGAAAATGTACCGAAATAAATTGTTTCTGGTGTTGCTTATTGCACTAAAGCGCCCAAAACAGATTCCACATGAGTAAAAGAACATGCAACGCTGTAGGTACCTCAAAAGCAAAACTTCCGACGGAGATATCGTACTCTATCGAGAATCGCTGGAGCTGCAAAAAGAAAAATGAGAAAAAATACGTTTTAAATGCAATAATAGCTGTAAAGCAGATGAAGAAACTATTTCGAATGTTTCTAACCATATTTTTTTAAATAGTTAATTCATTAGTTGGGCCCTATACCCTATGCGGCACACACTGTATAGCAAAAATCTCTAATTAGTATTCATGTATTTCTCTTCATTGCTGCCGTCCCTTTTTTTTGTGCACCTCACTATGGCAGTCTTTGCCCAAACGGTTCAAGCCACTAATTGATGTCCCCTTCCATCCGTGCTGCTAAAACAATGCCCTCGCCTATCTCTATCCCTCCTGAACTCATCAGGAAAAATCCGACGCAGTCGTACTTCTCATCCAGCAGTCCCTACCGAAAACCCACCCCACCCTACTCACCCTGCCCATTCGCAGCGCATCATCAGCGAACCCCTACCGAACGTTCATTTATCTTTGTCGCCTGTCGCCTGCGGTGCTGGCTACTATAATGTGCACGCCACTCGGTGGACGTAGATTTCACTCATTAAGCGTCCATTCTACCAGGCGCACAGAACGCACAGGCAGGTTGTACGGACATTTCTGTTAACCAACAGAAAAATACTCCAAACCGTCCTAGTCCTACCGGGTGCGTTCGGATGGGGGTGGATGGAAGCGATTTCAGGGCAATAGGCGAAAGCAAGCTCTTGCTATGTACAAAAGGTCCCGTCCCGGATTGTTCTTCCCCAGTGACAACACACACCACGTGCTATACCGGTACGAAGTTCAGTTCTGTTTGGTTTATGTGCTGGGGAAATCTACTATCAGCGCCATTCATTAGCTAGAGTGAAAAGGGACTAACCAGCCGTAAGCGAGAAAGCAAACACAAAAAGGAAAACGTGTTTCAGGCGCGTGTGCGTTGGCAGTCCTTTTAATTACTCACTCCCGTTTCCAACCTCAACCGTACTCTTTACCCTTGCCATGTACGAACATTGGCCCGATGATGGTTCGACTAGTTCGAGTACGTACGTACATTCTCAACCGAAGGCATACATAGACCACGAAGAAGCACCTTTAGACAGAAACGGTACTAACAGAGGGAAATTAAGGACGTCAACAGCATTTAAGCATTAATCGAAATGATTCCTCCATATAATGAATTGTAGAAAGCAAACCTTCAGCATGTTCTTACCCCAAAAATTACGCTCCAGATGCCGTCGTCGTCGTTGTCGTCGGAAGAAACTCAGTCGTCGTTATCATCGTGGTCGAGTCCGTGTCCTTTTCTCTGTTTTCCGTCATCTCCGTTTCCATCGTAGTGCGCGTGGTGGTAGTTCCGGTTGACTTTGGTTCCAACACTAGCACCTTCATCCGATCGGTTGCAATTTTGGCCGTTCGGCCATGATGTGACGATGCATCCCTGTCCTCACGGAACGGTTCAAAATCAAACGTGTCCAACTGCTTACAGTCAGTTTCGGGATTCGTCTTGGTATCGATACGCTTCATAAGGTGAACAGGCGACTGCTCTATGTTGTCCGAGTTGCGGCAGATAATGCTCGACAGCTTCGTGTCGTATATTTGCTGTAGTTGGCCTGTACCGAGTTGGAAAGCAGTGATTATCGTACCTTATTCTTATGTTGCATACATTCCTCCTTCGACTTACCTTCAGTGAATCTCTGCGGTCCTCGTCGTCGCTCGTACCAGAATGAATCACCCTGTTTCAACCTCAAGAATTGGTCCGCTAGCAGGCACGTTAGCAGCGGCCCTACGATACCATCCTTAACCGGTGGTTCACTTAAAGCACCCGAGTAAACGTCCACGTTTGCCGGTTCGCGATAGATGCTTTTCATCTGCTTGAACGATTCCGGATCAACAATTCGCTCCAGTTCGCTCCAGCTGTCGGCCGAAGTAAGATGACAGTGCTTACGCCAACGGGGATAGGCCGGTAGCCCATGATCCCGGCCGCGTTGAATGTTGAGTGACACCAGATCTAATCCACACGGATGATTATGAAGCAGATGCTCGTCCGCCTTCTCGAACAGCTTCTCGGTCAGTTCAGTGGAGAAGTATTGGTCGTATTTCGCCAGCGATGTGCTCATAGCACCACCGATCGCATTGTCCAACCCATCGTGCGCATACAGCGAGTAAGGATTGAATAGCATCCGGTGCAGTTCAATGCCCGAACTGGATGAGGTTGGATTACGCGTTTTTTTCATCAGCCCAGGAAGCAACGTGTGCGCAAACCGGAAAGCAGCTCCGGCAAACACATTCGCGATCGAAGCATCTACCGAACCATTGTACGTATCATCGCGCCCGGTGGATTCGGGCAACAAGCCCATCCGAGAGGCCGTTTCATTGCCAACAATTACCGGCACAAACTCAGCGTACGTGATGTGTTGCATCTGAGCGGCAAGTATGCGTCGAGCCTCCTGGAACAACCGTTCATCGTCCCAGTGCGCATTAACGCGGGCTAGTCCATCGACGAGGCTGTTATGGTGCCGTGCCCAGATCAGGTGCATCGAGGTAAGGTGCAGATTCTCATTGGCACGTGCATCACCCGATTCGAAGCAATATTTGCCGGCAGCATTCATTTCCTGTTCGTTACAACCGTCGAGCGGATCAGTCGACACCGGCAGCAACTGTCGACCATCCGGTGTGCGTAGCATTCGCAACCGACCACCTTCACCTGTCCTTAGCATCTTCATGCGTTCCTCGTCCGAACCGTACACGACCGAGCCGTCAATGAAGGCAGTGGCTTGATTAAGTTGCTGACGAGGACCAAAGTGTCCCGTTGGTGCCGGCACAGAGCGCACAAAGTTCATGCAGGTGACGTTATACTGATGGTAGTATGGATCTCCTGGACCCAGCGGCACTGGAAAACATTCGGGATGTTGTGGCTGGCCTGGATCACAGCACTCAATAGGTTTCCCATCCACACCCTGGTTTAGTGCCGTTGAAGTTATGTCATGATCGAGAAACTGTCCCCAGACTGCTAGCATAACGCTAAAGTTAGGATCGTTGTGGTACGAAGGACGATGAATGTCGAGCGAAACCTGTCGGGCACTGGGCAACTCGGTACCATCGACGGAAGCACGTGGTGCTGAAATTCCATCCCCATAGTCCGGATTTAACTGGCGACGGAACGGTATCATCGCCACACCATACGCGTACGGACGCTCTTTATTGTTGCAAGTTCCATTGGCAGTTCGCTGGAGCTGCAAAAAGAAAAATGAGAAAAAATACGTTTTAAATGCAATAATAGCTGTAAAGCAGATGAAGAAACTATTTCGAATGTTTCTAACCATATTTTTTTAAATAGTTAATTCATTAGTTGGGCCCTATACCCTATGCGGCACACACTGTATAGCAAAAATCTCTAATTAGTATTCATGTATTTCTCTTCATTGCTGCCGTCCCTTTTTTTTGTGCACCTCACTATGGCAGTCTTTGCCCAAACGGTTCAAGCCACTAATTGATGTCCCCTTCCATCCGTGCTGCTAAAACAATGCCCTCGCCTATCTCTATCTCTCCTGAACTCATCAGGAAAAATCCGACGCAGTCGTACTTGAAAACCCACCCCACACTACTAACCCTACCCATTCGCAGCGCATCATCAGCGAACCCCTACCGAACGTTCATTTATCTTTGTCGCCTGTCGCCTGCGGTGCTGGCTACTATAATGTGCACGCCACTCGGTGGACGTAGATTTCACTCATTAAGCGTCCATTCTACCAGGCGCACAGAACGCACAGGCAGGTTGTACGGACATTTCTGTTAACCAACAGAAAAATACTCCAAACCGTCCTAGTCCTACCGGGTGCGTTCGGATGGGGGTGGATGGAAGCGATTTCAGGGCAATAGGCGAAAGCAAGCTCTTGCTATGTACAAAAGGTCCCGTCCCGAATTGTTCTTCCCCAGTGACAACACACACCACGTGCTATACCGGTACGAAGTTCAGTTCTGTTTGGTTTATGTGCTGGGGAAATCTACTATCAGCGCCATTCATTAGCTAGAGTGAAAGGGGACTAGCCAACCGAAAGCGAGAAAGCAAACACAAAAAGGAAAACGTGTTTCAGGCGCGTGTGCGTTGGCAGTCCTTTTAATTACTCACTCCCGTTTCCAACCTCAACCGTACTCTTTACCCTTGCCATGTACGAACATTGGCCCGATGATGGTTCGACTAGTTCGAGTACGTACGTACATTCTCAACCGAAGGCATACATAGACACGAAGAAGCACCTTTAGACAGAAAAGGTACTAACAGAGGGAAATTAAGGACGTCAACAGCATTTAAGCATTAATCGAAATGATTCCTCCATATAATGAATTGTAGAAAGCAAACCTTCAGCATGTTCTTACCCCAAAAATTACGCTCCAGATGCCGTCGTCGTCGTTGTCGTCGGAAGAAACTCAGTCGTCGTTATCATCGTGGTCGAGTCCGTGTCCTTTTCTCTGTTTTCCGTCATCTCCGTTTCCATCGTAGTGCGCGTGGTGGTAGTTCCGGTTGACTTTGGTTCCAACACTAGCACCTTCATCCGATCGGTTGCAATTTTGGCCGTTCGGCCATGATGTGACGATGCATCCCTGTCCTCACGGAACGGTTCAAAATCAAACGTGTCCAACTGCTTACAGTCAGTTTCGGGATTCGTCTTGGTATCGATACGCTTCATAAGGTGAACAGGCGACTGCTCTATGTTGTCCGAGTTGCGGCAGATAATGCTCGACAGCTTCGTGTCGTATATTTGCTGTAGTTGGCCTGTACCGAGTTGGAAAGCAGTGATTATCGTACCTTATTCTTATGTTGCATACATTCCTCCTTCGACTTACCTTCAGTGAATCTCTGCGGTCCTCGTCGTCGCTCGTACCAGAATGAATCACCCTGTTTCAACCTCAAGAATTGGTCCGCTAGCAGGCACGTTAGCAGCGGCCCTACGATACCATCCTTAACCGGTGGTTCACTTAAAGCACCCGAGTAAACGTCCACGTTTGCCGGTTCGCGATAGATGCTTTTCATCTGCTTGAACGATTCCGGATCAACAATTCGCTCCAGTTCGCTCCAGCTGTCGGCCGAAGTAAGATGACAGTGCTTACGCCAACGGGGATAGGCCGGTAGCCCATGATCCCGGCCGCGTTGAATGTTGAGTGACACCAGATCTAATCCACACGGATGATTATGAAGCAGATGCTCGTCCGCCTTCTCGAACAGCTTCTCGGTCAGTTCAGTGGAGAAGTATTGGTCGTATTTCGCCAGCGATGTGCTCATAGCACCACCGATCGCATTGTCCAACCCATCGTGCGCATACAGCGAGTAAGGATTGAATAGCATCCGGTGCAGTTCAATGCCCGAACTGGATGAGGTTGGATTACGCGTTTTTTTCATCAGCCCAGGAAGCAACGTGTGCGCAAACCGGAAAGCAGCTCCGGCAAACACATTCGCGATCGAAGCATCTACCGAACCATTGTACGTATCATCGCGCCCGGTGGATTCGGGCAACAAGCCCATCCGAGAGGCCGTTTCATTGCCAACAATTACCGGCACAAACTCAGCGTACGTGATGTGTTGCATCTGAGCGGCAAGTATGCGTCGAGCCTCCTGGAACAACCGTTCATCGTCCCAGTGTGCATTAACGCGGGCTAGTCCATCGACGAGGCTGTTATGGTGCCGTGCCCAGATCAGGTGCATCGAGGTAAGGTGCAGATTCTCATTGGCACGTGCATCACCCGATTCGAAGCAATATTTGCCGGCAGCATTCATTTCCTGTTCGTTACAACCGTCGAGCGGATCAGTCGACACCGGCAGCAACTGTCGACCATCCGGTGTGCGTAGCATTCGCAACCGACCACCTTCACCTGTCCTTAGCATCTTCATGCGTTCCTCGTCCGAACCGTACACGACCGAGCCGTCAATGAAGGCAGTGGCTTGATTAAGTTGCTGACGAGGACCAAAGTGTCCCGTTGGTGCCGGCACAGAGCGCACAAAGTTCATGCAGGTGACGTTATACTGATGGTAGTATGGATCTCCTGGACCCAGCGGCACTGGAAAACATTCCGGATGTTGTGGCTGGCCTGGATCACAGCACTCAATAGGTTTCCCATCCACACCCTGGTTTAGTGCCGTTGAAGTTATGTCATGATCGAGAAACTGTCCCCAGACTGCTAGCATAACGCTAAAGTTAGGATCGTTGTGGTACGAAGGACGATGAATGTCGAGCGAAACCTGTCGGGCACTAGGCAACTCGGTACCATCGACGGAAGCACGTGGTGCTGAAATTCCATCCCCATAGTCCGGATTTAACTGGCGACGGAACGGTATCATCGCCACACCATACGCGTACGGACGCTCTTTATTGTTGCATGTTCCATTGGCAGTCCTGTAACGCGCGTTAAAATCACACTGCGGCTGACGGTGTATTCGCGGCAAATTCATCGCCGGACCACGGCCGATTGAACCTCGATGACGTATGTCAAGCCTTCGCACCAGCGCCTTCGTAGCACGATCCTCGACAAATCCCACCTTGGCCGCCAACCGTGCGGCTACCGTTGCACCGACAGACTTCTGATGGCGGAAGGAGGGTGAGTTAATGGGCGGAGAGGAAAGTGTCTCCTCCAGCAACTCCTTATCACCGAGTGCCTTCTCCCCTTCCGCTATTGCGGCCGCTTTTGCATCTTCACTCACATCCGTACCGTTCCACTGAGGAGGCAGTTCATCTGGAACGAATGTCACCCAATCAATAAGCAACACTTTAAGCCGGTATTTCTTAGCCCCAACTATTACGCTACTTACCGACCAGTGGGAAACTAATGAGATTTAAGAGCTCAGGGAAATCCGCCGCCGTAGTGTTGGATCCGTCGAGCGGCGGCTTCGTCGCATCGCCGAATATGATGTAACTAATGCTAATCACGATCGCTAGCGCGAATGCACCCCTGTTCCGAGTTCCCAAAAATACAGCTTTGTTAAAGATATGTACGTTCTTTGCACCTGAACTTATGGTAGCTTACATGATGGCGGAACATATCCAGCACTGGAATGTTCGAACCTGACGCTCGCGAACACTTTCGTGTGACTTCAGATGGTGCACATTTCCCGACGGACCTGACACCAGCGGAAGCGGACCGGAAAGATCCGACGTTAATGGCGTTCGTTCATCAACCATGACCATTGGAGCCTACCACGAGATAGAGAAAATTAACCACAATCAGTACATTTGCGTTAGCGGACAATTGGGAGTTTTTTTTGAAGATTAAATTAAAGCACCCGTCACTTGCCACGGTTATCCGGTTATTAGGAGACTAAAACTATCGACTTTTGGAAACAATTAACCACCGCTTCACCGAGAGCTCCTACGCCGACCACGATCGCACACGGACTAATTGAACTATCACCATTACATCTAATAAACCGGTCCTTTGGCCACACCGCCCGTGTGTGTGTGTGTGCGTGTGTGTACCAGAAGCCACAGAGCCATCAGCCGCCGTGTCATTTGATACAATGCATTCCAACCGGTGCAAACACCGTACCTTCGTACCGTGTATGCTCGTTTGGTGTGACGTGACCACCGCGGCACATTGCCGAATGTACCATGTCTTGCGTCTACGCTCCCGCGACCAATGACTAACGCTGCACCTTACTAAGGTTTCTCGTTGTTCAGTCTCGTTCGCCCCCAGCCAGCAGGCCAAGCTACCGAAGGAACGGAAGCGATCCATAACTTCTAAGAAAGTCAGCCAGAAGAGTACAAACCGTGTACGCTACTTCCGATGACCTGGGGACGTAGCGCCAATCGTTGACCGTCAAAAATATATTTTTGAGTAAGATTAACCTCGTCTCAATGTTACTTTCGGTCCAATAATAGAGAAGGCTAAGATTTTAGGATAAAAATTCGATAATGAATTCGTAGATGTGTTGAAGCGGTCGAATATGCACACACTTGAAAGGCTTCTTCAAAAAGGGGAATGAATCCGGAAAGCGATCATGATAAGACCGAAGGTGATTTTTACCATCCGTTTTTTGAGCGAAAGCAAAAGTATGTGGAAGTACAATTCGCTTTTCAAGAATTGGTTATTTGAAATGATTTGAAAGATTTGAACTGAATGTTGAACACGTTTTGGCTGCGTACTGGCGCGCACAGAAAGTATGCAGCCAGCTCTGTGCAAAGCATCGAGTTCGAACTATCTGTATGAAGATACAACTTGAGTAACAATAGTTTTTATTCGTTTATATTCTATTTATATGAAGTTAAGAAAATGTGTAGTTTAAAAAAATGTTTTCACTAGCTTAAATAAATAAAAACGCACAATTTACGCAACTCATGCCAAAAAGTGTATGCTACTGTAGCTCTCGGTGTGAGTGTAGTACGCAGCACGATACTATAAACGCTTCCTGCATGCCGGCTGCGTTGTCAAAGTGTATGTTGACAATAATCAGGAAAAAGCGCGAGAGGACAGCACAAACTGCAAACGATTGTTTGTAAAATTGTAAAAGAAAGTGTGTGTGTTGAAAGTGAAAGCAATTATAAATTTGTGTTAAGACATGGATCGTAGATTTTCATTCGGTCCCGGTCCAATTAAAAACAGCACCATGTCGAAATCGCGGCAATCACTTGGCGGTTCACTGTTCTCCGCCGGGGCTCGGTCAACCAACTCAAGCACGTTTGCTCGTCAAGGATCGGGGTATTGTGTTATTTCTGCTTTGTTCAAAGTGAATTTGTGTGTTCTAACGCCTTTCTCTCTCTTTATCTAGCCGCTATAGCGTTTCATCGCGTTCCAATGTGTCCACCCTACGTGTGGTTGCCAAATCCGAGTACAACATACTGGAATCGTACGGGTTTTCGCTTCCGGTGCAGGTAACCGAGGTGCTCACGTTCAACGAACGCAACATCAACGTATCGGTAAACTATAGTCAAAATGGATGGGCTTGGTTGGTGCAAGGGCGCCGTCTGTTCGTTTGGCAGTATCGCGACAATCCGAACCAAAAACCAGGCACCGGGTTTGGCGTGGAAACGTTCTCCACCCCTCGGCGTCCGTACGCTGGCCAGTGCCGTCAGCTTACACTGCCGCACTGCGATATCGGTCACAAGGCGTCGTTGGTAACGGTGTTTGTCAACGAAGGACACCAGATGGCTTCCTGTTTGGCCGTTTCACCTGCCGGTGATGTACGCTATTGGCAATCGATTGCGCACGATGGTTCGTGTATCGATGAGTACAACATTTTGGAAGGACAGGAATTTGAACAGTTGATAGGACTCGGTGGACAGGAGTTTGTGCTAGCCACGACAACCTGTAGCTTGATGCGGCTCAATGTGCATCTTCAGAACGGTCGTTACACGATCGTTCCACGGCTTATCAAGCCACCGTCCGGATTTTTCGGTGGCATTGGGAAACGGTTCGCATCCATCATCATCGGCATGCATACTAACCAGGAGCGTGAGAATGTGAGTAACCCAAGCACGCTTGCGCTGCAATTCTATCCTAATTAGCTAATGCTTCTCGTTACAGAAACTGGTTAAAATAAGTTGTGAAAAAATTTCCCAAAACCCCAGTGAATGGCACATAACGGTGTTGGCCGATCGGTGGATACAGCGTTGGGCCGTCCAACCGCAGAGCGGAAACGAACGGTTCCTCAGCGAGGATGCGGACATTATGAAGAAGATGCGTGACTTTTTCCACCAAAAGCTGTGGAACACCCGTGATGTGTCGGAAATTGAGCTGTGGGCGCTGGACATGCAGGCAACCGATCGGGGCGTGATCATTCTTGCAGCGGCCGTTAATGAGCAACGTTCCCCGCAGGTGTATTACGCACTGATGACGGTAATATTCGAACCCGACAACACGTTCACCCTTAAAGAAAGTACCATCATGCGCTACAAGGGTTTCTACAGTGCGGAACGGTTGGCGGAGTTGATAGATTTCCGCTTCATTGCTAACCGCAGCTTTGCCTACGTGTACAACGATCGTTACATTTTCCCCGTGGCACTAGCCGAAACGGACGCGGTTAGTAGTCAGGGAGGCAGCCCCACCTCGACCGGTGGCGAAGAGGTGGAAAAGCTAGAATTCCACGCCCGTGAAGATATGATTCTGATGGGAAATTGTTTCCAAAATACGCCACTCTTTTTCTCGCGTCTCAACGGGATGGTCGTGATAACGCCGTCTGATTTTGATCCGAGCGACATGTTCAATTCGTCCGTTTCGTCGGATATGTTTAACCCGAACTGTTCCGTGGCAGATGCGACCGTACTGATGCAGCAATCGATCTTTGCACCGGCTACGACCAATGCGGGAAATTTGATCCTGTACGAACTGGATCCGGAAGAGATTGCTAGCGTGACCGAGATGCAGGAGCAAGATCCGGTACAGCAGCTAAAGGCGGCTTTTATCTACCACATTAAGCGCAACACGGTAGCGGCGGATGAAATAATTGCCACGCTGCTAGAATCGGTTAGTCAGCGCGACCAGGTGGATGGTGAGCTCGATCGAACGGTGCTTAACATTGCTATTGATCTTGCCCAAGATACACCGGCGGCCGATCCCCGGTGGGAAGTGACAAAGAAACATGCGCTCGGTTCTTCCACCTCGATGCAAATCATTCAACAGCTTCGAGAGAAGAACATTGCGTACACGCAGTTCATCGAGTTTCTGCGCAGTCGAAACCTTTGGGATCGACTTAATGTGGTGAAGCACTCGGCGGCGATCGACTCGGGAGATGCCCGTCCAACGACCCTGTGTCTGTCGGACATTGGAGAAAAGATAGTGGCAGCGATTGGTATCAAATGTTTGCACAACAGTCACTCCCGGATCATCGATGAGGCAATCAATATGGTTTTGCGACAATCGAACCGCACGGTTCCATTTCCCAACCTAACGCCACAAGATCTGTTCTATGCGCAAACACACCGAGTAGAGGAACTGTTCAAGGTGCTCAGCGAGCTGGTCGATGTGTACGTCCAGCAGGAGCTGACATCGATTCAAATTCAGACAGCGCTGGTCGAGGTAAATACGATCGTTCTAACTGTGCTCCAGGAGGTGTTAAAGTACCGCGAATCAAAAGCGAGCACGTACACGATCCGCGAGGAGCTCCGCAATCGGTACGAGCAGATACCGTGGACCGCAATGTCGGGAAAGGGAGGTCTGAGGGACGTTTTGCTGCAGCTGATTAGTAGCACACTACGCCACGGTATAAAGGGCACGGCGGAACCGGAGTTCCGAATGAAGCATTTCAAGCATATGACCGAGCTGATCGATTATGTGCTGGACGGACGTAAGACTTATCTGGAAAGTGTTTACGACGAGGAAAAGTATGCCGTGCTGCTGCAGCAGTACGAATCGCAACGGATCGATCTCATTTATCCCTTAGGTGAGAGGCAACAGGCAAATGCAATTGTACAATTTTTGATTAACACACTTTCCGTTTCAAACATTTCTCAAACAGTGGAAGCGGAACAGTACGAGATGGCGGCCAAGCTGGCGGAAAAGTATCTGGACTTTCAAACGTTGGTGGAAATATGCGACAAAACCAACAATCAGGAACGGTTGGATGAGTACATCGAGCGCTACAAGGAGCACGACTTTTCACAGTTTGCCATCAGCTGGCACATGAACCAGAACAAGCAGGGAGACATACTGCATCGCTTCAAAAACAACCAGTCCGCGTTGGCCCGTTTTCTGGTCGATCATCCATCGATGGCGTGGATACAGCTGCTGTTCAACGGTGAGCTGGCCCAAGCAGCGGACGTGCTGCTCTCATTGGGCCAGCGCGAGAAAGAGCTGCTGGCACATTGCTATTGATCTTGCCCAAGATACACCGGCGGCCGATCCCCGGTGGGAAGTGACAAAGAAACATGCGCTCGGTTCTTCCACCTCGATGCAAATCATTCAAAAGATTCGAGAGAAGAACATTGCGTACAGGCAGTTCGTCGG
>KZ062784.1:65372-105203 GCA_002091835.1 Anopheles maculatus
GATCCGGTACAGCAGCTAAAGGCGGCTTTTATCTACCACATTAAGCGCAACACGGTAGCGGCGGATGAAATAATTGCCTCGCTGCTAGAATCGGTTAGTCAGCGCGACCAGGTGGATGGTGAGCTCGATCGAACGGTGCTTAACATTGCTATTGATCTTGCCCAAGATACACCGGCGGCCGATCCCCGGTGGGAAGTGACAAAGAAACATGCGCTCGGTTCTTCCACCTCGATGCAAATCATTCAACAGCTTCGAGAGAAGAACATTGCGTACACGCAGTTCATCGAGTTTCTGCGCAGTCGAAACCTTTGGGATCGACTTAATGTGGTGAAGCACTCGTCGGCGATCGACTCGGGAGATGCCCGTCCAACGACCCTGTGTCTGTCGGACATTGGAGAAAAGATAGTGGCAGCGATTGGTATCAAATGTTTGCACAACAGTCACTCCCGGATCATCGATGAGGCAATCAATATGGTTTTGCGACAATCGAACCGCACGGTTCCATTTCCCAACCTAACGCCACAAGATCTGTTCTATGCGCAAACACACCGAGTAGAGGAACTGTTCAAGGTGCTCAGCGAGCTGGTCGATGTGTACGTCCAGCAGGAGCTGACATCGATTCAAATTCAGACAGCGCTGGTCGAGGTAAATACGATTGTTCTAACTGTGCTCCAGGAGGTGTTAAAGTACCGCGAATGAACTGTTCAAGGTGCTCAGCGAGCTGGTCGATGTGTACGTCCAGCAGGAGCTGACATCGATTCAAATTCAGACAGCGCTGGTCGAGGTAAATACGATTGTTCTAACTGTGCTCCAGGAGGTGTTAAAGTACCGCGAATCCAAAGCGAGCACGTACACGATCCGCGAGGAGCTCCGCAATCGGTACGAGCAGATACCGTGGACCGCAATGTCGGGAAAGGGAGGCCTGAGGGACGTTTTGCTGCAGCTGATTAGTAGCACACTACGCCACGGTATAAAGGGCACGGCGGAACCGGAGTTCCGAATGAAGCATTTCAAGCACATGACCGAGCTGATCGATTATGTGCTGGACGGACGTAAGACTTATCTGGAAAGTGTTTACGATGAGGAAAAGTATGCCGTGCTGCTGCAGCAGTACGAATCGCAACGGATCGACCTGATTTATCCCTTAGGTGAGAGTTAAAATGTAAATACAAATGGACAAATGTGTCTTATTTAACACACTTTCCGTTTCAAACAGTGGAAGCGGAACAGTACGAGATGGCGGCCAAGCTGGCGGAAAAGTATCTGGACTTTCAAACGTTGGTGGAAATATGCGACAAAACCAACAATCAGGAACGGTTGGATGAGTACATCGAGCGCTACAAGGAGCACGACTTTTCACAGTTTGCCATCAGCTGGCACATGAACCAGAACAAGCAGGGAGACATACTGCATCGCTTCAAAAACAACCAGTCCGCGTTGGCCCGTTTTCTGGTCGATCATCCATCGATGGCGTGGATACAGCTGCTGTTCAACGGTGAGCTGGCCCAAGCAGCAGACGTGCTGCTCTCATTGGGCCAGCGCGAGAAAGAGCTGCTGGCCAGGAAACGGGCAATCCTTTGTCTGGCCAAGCTGTGTCTGTTGGCGGCGGAAGGCGACACCTATCAGGCACAGATCGATGCAATCAACGCGGAGCTGGATTTGATCGAGATTCAGGAAAACATTCCGACCGAAATTCTGGACATGTTCGGTTACGACACGAAGCACGTGAAGGTTCTCACACCCGAAGAGATCGTTGATGTAAGGGAGAGATGCTTTAAAGGATACACAAAAATTATCGCTAGCTCATATTTTTAATTCCAACTCACTTTTCTGTTTTGCCCCCTCTACACAGCTCTACATTGCCGACGAGTACAGCCAATCGAGTGAAAAGGAATTCCATTATGCGCTTTCGTTGCTGCCGTTCGTCGAAGACCCGATCGAGATTCGCCATCGCATTTGGTGTGCGGCGATCGAGCGTGATTCGTGGGAGGAGTACAATAAAAATGCTCCACTGGACAGTATGCAAAACATGCTGTTCTTTAGGCTGATCGATCTTTGCTACATCTCGGATGCGGGCGAATTGGAAAATTTTTTGCCACCGTTGGAAAGCTTTCTGAATGCGCCGGAGTTGGGCGACCTGACGCAGAGCAAATCGTTCCAGTATCTCATGAAGCTTGGATACGAACACATTAATGAATCTTACCGACAAAAGTAAGGCTTTCTTGCTGTCAGCGATTATTTTTTGTCTTAAGTTTACAGTGCTACCTGCAGGGGCATCTTAATAAAGTGTGTTCAGCTCAGCTTAATAAATGTACATTTGTGTTTTTTTTTACTTGATTTACCCTTGTATCACACCTGCGATAAGTTCTGTGTGCAGAGACATGGTTCGGAAGGGTTTAGGTACTCGGTCCAAGACCAGTGCCGCTACCTCTTCGGCTCCTTTTGTAGACACAATGCCTATAATCAACTACATTTTACCCTGAACTATAGAGGAAGAAGACGCAATTGTTCTACCATTTTTCGAATAGAGACTGTTACTGTTGTGTGTGCGAATAGGGCCGTGTGGAACAGGAAAATAGCCCTAGTTCTAGCGAAGTTGTACGGCGGAGCTTATGTTCAGAGGATGAGTAATGACGGAAGGATACGATGGTTTGAAGACAAGATGGGAATTACGGACTCTAGCCGTTCCAATAATAAACTCATCAGAATATGCCGCTCGGCACGAGGCTTAGAGAAACACAGGAAACGTTGGCTAAATCAATCCCAGTCGAACCTATCGAAAATCGCTAACAACTTTGGTTAGAGGAATGCAATCCTGGACACAGTCCTGGCTATGTCAGTACAATGATCCTAACGAGAAGTAGAACGAGCAGAAGAGTCATTCCCAGGCAGTGATTTGCCTATTGATGAAATAAACCAAAAGGATCGATGAGAAGTGGAGATAGAGCACTTAGGCAACGATACAAAATATGAAGCCAGTTTTGTGTATGTGGATATGTGAACCATTCAAAGTCTTTTTGGGGATAATATAGGCTTTTCGTTCCATCCTGCTAATTAATGCGGCCACGGCGTTCAGGACAGTTACGAGATGTAATGTCTTGGAAAGATGGATGATTAAGAGGAGGAAGAATAGTTAAGAATAGAGCTCATTTGGAATCCCGGCCAAGCTTACCAGGCTTGTACGTATGACAATGACCAACATCACATGCCAGGTGAAGGTGGATGGAAAACTCTCAGGACCCTTTGCTACCACCAAGGGTCTGCGCCAGGGAGACGGGCTTGCTTGCCTCCTATTCAATCTGGCGCTAGAGAGAGCCATCCGAGACTCGGAGGTGGAAACTTCGAGGACCATCTTCTATAAGATCTTGGCATACGCTGATGACATAGACATCATTGGTTTGAGGCTCTCCTATGTAGCAGAAGCTTACCAAAGGATCGAGCATGCGGCACTGAACCTCGGGCTGGAGATCAACGAGGCAAAAACCAAAATGATGGTGGCACCACCAGCGACCCTGCTAACAAACACTGATTTACGCAGGGGTTACGTACAGATAGGTGATCGTACCCTCGAAGTCGTCCAAAACTTCACCTATCTGGGGTCAAAAGTCAGCACCGACAACAACATAGACGTGGAGTTGCGCGCAAGGGTGCTGGCTGCCAACCGGTCATACTACAGCCTGAGGAAACTTCTCCACTCAAAATACCTGTCGCGACGGACGAAGCTGGGACTGTACAAAACCTTTATAGTCCCAGTACTCACATACGCCTCTGAGACATGGACTCTGTCCAAAACTGCCGAAACCCTCTTAGCAGCGTTCGAGAGGAAGATGCTTAGAAGGATTTTTGGCCCCGTATGTGTGGAAGGACAATGGAGGAGCCGCTATAATGACGAGATCTATGAGCTGTACGGTGATCTCACCATCGTGCAGCGAATTAGGCTCGCCAGGCTCCGGTGGGTTGGTCATGTCATGAGAATGGCACCGGACGACCCAGCCCATAAAATCCTTTTAGGCCGTCCACATGGACAGAGGAGGCGTGGTAGGCCCAAACTGAGATGGAGTGATGGCATTGATGAGTCCGCCAGAACGGCCGGTATAATGGATTGGCAGACGACGGCGCTAGACCGTGAGCGGTATCGAAGATTGTTGCAGCAGGCCAAGACCGCGAAGCGGTTGTAGCGCCTGATAAGTAAGTAAATAAGAAATAACCCAAAAGGATCCATGAGAAGTGGAGATAGAGCACTTAGGCAACGATACAAATTATGAAGCCAGTTTTGTGTTTGTGGATATGTGAACGATTCGAAGTCTTTTTGGGGATAATATAGTCTCTTCGTTCCATCCTGCTAATCAATGCGGCCACGGCGTTCAGATCGGTTACGAGATGAAATGTCTTGGAAGGATGGATGATTAAGAGGAGGAAGAATAGTTGGTGTCTGTTCTCGATAATGAGGAGCCTACTTCTCAGGGAGTAAGCATAGTCTCTGTGGACAGAGGCAGCAAAGACGAAACTTTAAAAGGGATATACGTTTGGACGATCAAGTAACTCGAACCCGCAAGGTGAAGGTGAAACACAAATGTTTGGCAAATATGCACCAAACAAATGATTTAGTAAGCACATCAATTCTTCCGAAGATTTACCGAACAGAGATACCTGTCTCTGTGGTTGACAGGCTCGATTTGCAGACCAATTACTGTGATTTTAGTAAATGTAGCTGAGTACAGTCAGTACAGTATGGTCATAATTTGTTTTGACTAAAGAGGTTTTAAAGCTGCTAAATAAGAGGTTTTAAAACCGCGTATTTTCACCGTATTCGCCTGCAGGACACACAGAAGCATAATTTTTCATACAGATAAGAGATAAAGTAAAATTTGATTTATGTTAACACAATTCGACTGGTGCAATGGGCGCATTCGCCGAATGCCCCGCAGCGAATAAATACGTTTCCTTGACTTATTTAGCGGATGATGTATAAGCACACTTTCACTTTTCGGCCTTCCTCCGGAGCCATTCTGGTAGCGTGGCGTGGAAGTGATACAACGCGCAGGGTTTTTTGTTTTCTGTTTGAACCACTTCATAACTATTTACATTTTATTTTCTTGCTGGCTTGCATCACGACAGACACATTCATAGTAGCGGATCACGCTATAAATCATATTTCTGTTTCCTGGGTGTGTGCTGTTGTGTCCCCGTGTTGGTGTCATCACATATTTTACATACCGAATTGGAGGATTGGGCAAAGGCATCCCGCCACAGGAGATTAGTTTAATAAATTCAGTTTTTGATGTTTCTGCGTTTAAAAAAATAAACCATTTGCTCTCGCAATCGTGTGTCTCGGTGTTCTGTTCTTCCTGTTTTTGGTTCTACCAAACTTGTTTTTTCCGCGTCTGAAGGCCGTCCGTCTTGCCTTACGCAGTTGCTGGGTCTGTCTGTTTAACTTTAAATAACCCATCCAGCAGAATAGACAGACGACGCAGTCTTGCTTATGTAGGAAACACACACGGTCCAGTCGAACCCTTTTTTGACTGGCCCGATTAGATTTGAATAACCATACTGTACACCATCATTTGTAGGGGATTTGCTACAAAAACGCACTAAACCTTAAACCGCACGAATTAAGTGACTTTTGCAAGAGGGAGCACACGGGCCTTGTTCCGTGCAAGTGCCGTAACGAATGTGTCTGTCGTGATGCATAGCATTTCGCTCCGAAGCTGTGCGACGTATCGTTGTGCGTGTTGCCACCGAACACCATCATCAGCCCGGGCGTCAGGAAGTTGGCGGTGTGCAGGAATCGCGCCGTCGGTGCCGTCTCCAGCAACGTCCACAGCCGCTCGTGCGGTTCGTAGCTAAACAGTTTATTGCTCAGCAGCTGCGAGCTGTCACTCTCCGACACGATGCCACCGTACACGTAGATACGTTCCCGCAGTGGATCGTATGCAGCCGAATGGCCGTAGCCACCCTTTACCGGGTAGCCGCGCGTGGGCACGATCTTCCACTCACGCGTCCCAAAGTTAAACTCCTGCACCGTGTTGAGGTAACCGAACTGGGGCGAATGGCCAAAAATGACCACCATCTTCTGCGAACTGCCACCACCACCCCCGGACAGCACTTTCTTCCCGCCACCGCCGTTCTGATCGTAG
Organism: Anopheles maculatus; assembly: GCA_002091835.1. Taxonomy (NCBI): domain Eukaryota; kingdom Metazoa; phylum Arthropoda; class Insecta; order Diptera; family Culicidae; genus Anopheles; species Anopheles maculatus. Next base: position 71,510 of record KZ062784.1, read on the forward strand.
TTGGTCACGATCGTTGCCGTGTGTCCGGCTGAACGCAGCGGTCCGCACATCTCGTACGTTTCATTGCACTGTTCCGCTTTGACGGTGATGTTTTCCCAAATCTTTGCGCTCACATCGAACGCCCACAGCTCGCCGCACACACCCTTACCCTCGATGACACCGCCGTACATGAATATCTTGTCGCCAAAGATTACCGTCGATGCACCGTACCGTAGCTCCGGTGCCGGTTTGCTCTCGGTATGGGCCGTTTCCCATACCTTTCCGTTAAAATCGTACATATACAGCAGTGCTTCCGCTTTGCCGTAGCTTTCGCCCGCAATCACGTACAGTGTGTCGTGGAAGACGGCCGCTCCGTGCGATGCACTGCCTGGGGGAGTGAACCCTTCCGTCTCGCCAGCATCGATCGCTGTCCAGTAGCCGTGTGCGATCGTCTGCGAACAATCGTTTCCCGTGTACCCGGCACTACAGATACATCGTTGCTGCTTCTCGTTGCATACGCCGCGTCCCAGATGGGCAGAACAATAGTTCGGACACCGGGGGATATTGCAAGCCGCTCCGGTAAATCCGGTATTACAGCTACACTCCCCATTCCAGCAATCTCCATTGCCAGAACAATTCCGGGACGAATCGTTCGTGGGGCAAGCGTTCACTTGGTAGGAAATGTTGAAACCCGACATATTGTACGCATCGTCGCTGAAGAAATGGAGCAGGGCCGAGCCGGAGTGGGCAAACACTTCCGGTATTCGGCGGATGGTGAAATTTTTCCGATACATCAACCCGCTAAACACGGCCAACAGCGGTGACTCGACCGAATCGCCATCGTACACGTACAGATGGTCCCAGCCACATTCGGTCGCAAACTCTTCCAGATGGAGCCGTATCACGGAGGGTTGCGATGGACCGGTCGACACCTTGTCGGTGATGCTGTTGTGTTCGCGCGCATCGATTAGCCAGCTGCATTTCACACCGATCGAATAGTTGCCCAGACCGTCATGGATGCTGCCGGCCGGATCCGTCAATCTAAAAGTAAAATTTACGCGATTCAATTGTTAGTAAGCCATTTGCTATTTGTTAACATATGTATGCGTTTGAAGGCGGCTTCTCTATAAGTTTTTAGCTTGTTTTTTTTTTTTGTTTGGTTTATCAAAGAGTTACTTAAGAGGAACAAAAACAATGCAAATATTTACTTTTCTAGATATGAATGTAATAGTTTTAAGCATTTCACAACAAATGGGTACAATCATCAGTTCCTCGCCTACTGCCTAATGATATCATTGCCTGCTATTCTCTTTTCCGTGATGTATTTTCATCGTATCTCCACTGTTTTTTTGTTTTTCTTGCCACAATACGCAAAGCCTATTTGGCGTCTTGCGCTCACAAATTTGCTACCATAAAAGCACATCACAAGATAAAGACGATGACGGCGAGACCTCTTGCGTCTGGACGGTCTCTGTGTGTGCGGAACCACTAGCAACCGCCCGCCATTCGGCGTAATTAACGTCCCGCGGGAAGATAAGAAGCGATCCAGTGCACCAAATTGCCACAGCAGAAATGCGGGGAAAAAAGTATCTCCCCAAAGATGGAAAGATGGATATGAAACACAGATCAACCTAATTTACTCTGTGGGGCTAGTTTTTGTGTTATTTTCGATCCAACACATCCAATACGGATTATGGATGTCTTTCAAAAATGTTGATTGTTTTGTTTGGAGTTTTTTTTTGTGGTTTTCGTTGTTGAAATGGAATGGATGAAGGAAAAAACAAGCGGAACCAAACAAAGCATGAACACGAGGACCGTCGATGCGGTTTCTTTTGTTGCAACTATACATTTTGTTAAAAGTTTTCTATCGATGTTTATTTATAACTTCTACCAGAATGTAGAGATTATACGCTATCATCTTGCTTCACGCTTCATTTCACAACAGCTGTTCGTTGGCCGTGTGTATGTGTGTATGTGTGTACAACGGCAAATGGACGAAAGCTACTATTTACGCATCAATACATGGTAAGCATTTGATTGGATTCACCCACGGCGCACACATACACATTTTTTCTTTGTTGGTTTTCCTCGCTTTTCCAGCGCCAACTTTAATCTGATTACAGAATATCAGGCCAAACTTGCTGGTTGGATCAAGTGCTCAGACTTTGCTTGGGATGGTTTCTAGCCTCCCGGTGCAGGGACGAGAGAGCTTCCAAATGCAGGTCACTGGGACGGCACTTGGGCACGGCATAGTGTGCCCCGTATGCACGGTATTGGTTCTTGCTCGTTGCTTCTTCTTTTTCTTCTTCTCGCTAGTAAACAGGTTTCGAATGACGACACTTACCTAACCTTACCACCGCAGAATTGGCACTCGGACCCTTGCCAGCCGTCCGGGCAGAGACAGGTTCCGTTTTTGCAGACACCACCGTTCATGCACCGTACCTCCGAGCATCGGTCGCCGGGATTGGTCACTCCAACCACCCCTTGGCTCGAGCCGACGGTACGCCCAAAGTGGCATGATAAAGCTAACAGCACCACCAATGAAAGACGACACAGGTCCATGGTACGGCCACCCACCACCACTGACGGCGGCGGTGGTGGGCCACATTTTCTTCGGTACTTGGATTTGTGCAGCAGATAAACAAACATTTGCAGATATTCGAGCGGCATTCCGCTTCGCTGCGCTTCCGGAAGACCACTCCACTTTCGAACAGCGAATCACCCGATACGGGGCAAGCCGCGGGCGCTGTAGGCGCAGCAGAACTGTGCACGACAGACAGACCACTCACCGCACACAAACACACATACACTGTGCCAAAGGCAACGGTGCCTTCGATTATCCCGTTCCACTAAACCGAGCGGACCCCGTGCTCCGGTTTGCTCGATGGCCTTTGCACTGCCTTGGCAAAAACAAATAACACACAATGGAGAGCGAAAAAAAAATGAAAGAAATCAACGTAGGCTATGCTACGATGCTGCCAGAACGTATTTCGGGAGGGGGCTTTGCTTCCTGCTGTCCAAAAAAAACTCGCTGGACGTAACGATGCACACCGATTCTCACACACGCACTTTTGCAGCAGACGACCACCACCAGCAGACGAAGGTCCAAGAGGAAGAGCCCTCGCGCCGTCTGCTGCCCTATTTGCTGCTCCACCAAACGGGAACACACACACTCTTCCGCGTGCACATACGAGCGGGTGGCAGATGAAGGTGGCCAGCCAAGAGGTTCACGATGGGAATGTAAATCTTCTCCTTCGCGACTCACTTTCCTTTCGCAAGCGCCATTGCACCACACACAACGTACAGTGTCACGAACAGTATCACATTCTGCAGAGGCAGAGAGCTGGCTCACACACAGCTGTAGCTCAATGGTGCCACCAGCACGTACCACCAGTGTCCGAGTTTTGCTTTGTTGCAAATTACGAATTACGCTTTGAGATGTTCTTTTTCGGTATTTCTTCTGTTGAATCTTGCTTTAACCCAACTATTCCAGCCTGTAGTGCCTGACGGAAGAGATTTCCTTCTATCTTTTCACTCCTTTCTTTCTTCGGTGTGACTTTTTCTTTGCTTCTCCACTGTCACAGCTTGTGTTGGTTGTGTTGTTTGATGTTTTTATTTACGTATTGTACTTCGCTGGTGCTGGAACGGACAGCGGTGTGACATTATTTGGAATAAACTTGCCTAAAATTATGATTTCGACGTGCTGCTCTCATTGGGCCAGCGCGAGAAAGAGCTGCTGGCCAGGAAACGGGCAATCCTTTGTCTGGCCAAGCTGTGTCTGTTGGCGGCGGAAGGCGACACCTATCAGGCACAGATCGATGCAATCAACGCGGAGTTGGATTTGATCGAGATTCAGGAAAACATTCCGACCGAAATTCTGGACATGTTCGGTTACGACACGAAGCACGTGAAGGTTCTCACACCCGAAGAGATCGTTGATGTAAGGGAGTGATGCTTTAAAGGATACACAAAAATTATCGCTATTTCATATTTCGAATTCCAACCCACTTTTCTGTTTTGCCCCCTCTACACAGCTCTACATTGCCGACGAGTACAGCCAATCGAGTGAAAAGGAATTCCATTATGCGCTTTCGTTGCTGCCGTTCGTCGAAGACCCGATCGAGATTCGCCATCGCATTTGGTGCGCGGCGATCCAGCGTGATTCGTGGGAGGAGTACAACAAAAATGCTCCACTGGACAGTATGCAAAACATGCTGTTCTTTAGGCTGATCGATCTTTGCTACATCTCGGATGCGGGCGAATTGGAAAACTTCTTGCCACCGTTGGAAAGCTTTCTGAATGCGCCGGAGTTGGGCGACCTGACGCAGAGCAAATCGTTCCAGTATCTCATGAAGCTTGGATACGAACACATTAATGAATCTTACCGACAAAAGTAAGGCTTTCTTGCTGTCAGCGATTATTTTTTGTCTTAAGTTTACAGTGCTACCTGCAGGGGCATCTTAATAAAGTGTGTTCAGCTCAGCTTAATAAATGTACATTTGTGTTTTTTTTTACTTGATTTACCCTTGTATCACACCTGCGATAAGTTCTGTGTGCAGAGACATGGTTCGGAAGGGTTTAGGTACTCGGTCCAAGACCACCTGCGTTAAGTTGTGCGTGCAGAGAGACGGTTCGAAAGGGTTTAGGTACTCGGTCCAAGACCAGTGCCGCTACCTCCTCGGCTCCCATCAACAACATCAACAAAATTTTACCCTGGACTATAGAGGAGGAAGACGCAATTAGTCTACCATTTTTCGAATAGAGACTGTTACTGTTGTGTGTGCGAATAGGGCCGTGTGGAGCAGAAAAATTGCCCTAGTTCTAGCGAAGTTGTACGGCGGAGCTTATGTTCAGAGGATGAGTAATGACGGAAGGATACGATGGTTTGAAGACTATATGGGAATGACGGACTCTAGCCGTTCCAATAATAAACTCATCAGAATATGCCGCTCGGCACGAGGTTTAGAGAAACACAGGAAACGTTGGCTAAATCAATCCCAGTCGAACCTATCGAAAATCGCTAGCAACTTTGGGTAGAGGAATGCAATCCTGGACACAGTTTTTTTTAACGGGTTACCGTCCTGACTATGTCAGTACAATGATCCTAACGAGAAGTAGAACGAGCAGAAGAGTCATTCCCAGGCAGTGATTTGCCTATTGATGAAATAAACCAAAAGGATCCATGAGAAGTGAAGATAGAGCACTTAGGCAACGATACAAGCCAGTTTTGTGTTTGTGGATATGTGAACGATTCGAAGTCTTTTTGGGGATAATATAGGCTCTTCGTTCCATCCTGCTAATCAATGCGGCCACGGCGTTCAGATCAGTTACGAGATGTAATGTCTTGGAAAGATGGATGATTAAGAGGAGGAAGTATAGTTAATGTCTGCTCTCGATTTTGAGGAGCCTACCTTTCAGGGAGTAAGCATAGTCTCTGTGGACCGAGGCAGCAAAGACGAAACATTAAAAGGGATAAACGTTTGGTCGATCAAGTAACTCGAACCCACAAGGTGAAGGTGAAACACAAATGTTTGGCAAATATGCACCAAACAAATGAATTAGTAAGTTACATCAATGCTTCCGAAGATTTACCGAACAGAGATACCTGTCTCTGTGGTTGACAGACTTGATTTGCAGACCAATTACTGTGATTTTAGTAAATGTAGCTGAGTACAGTCAGTACAGTATGGTCATAATTTGTTTTGATTAAAGAGGTTTTAAATCTGCTAATCAAGAGGGTTTAAACCGCGGATTTTTACCGAATTCTCCTGCAGGACACACAGAAGCATAATTTTTCATAAAGATAAGAGATAAAGTAAAATTTAATTTATGTTAACACAATTCGACTGGTGCAATGGGCGCATTCGCCAAATGCCCCGCAGCGAATAAATACGTTTCCTTGACTTATTTAGCGGATGATGTATAAGCACACTTTCACTTTTCGGCCTTCCTCCGGAGCCATTCTGGTAGCGTGGCGTGGAAGTGATACAACGCGCAGGGTTTTTTGTTTTCTGTTTGAACCACTTCATAACTATTTACATTTTATTTTCTTGCTTGCTTGCATCACGACAGACACATTCATAGTAGCGGATCACGCTATAAATCATATTTCTGTTTCTGGGTGTGTGCTGTTGTGTCCCCGTGTTGGTGTCATCACATATTTTACATACCGAATTGGAGGATTGGGCAAAGGCATCCCGCCACAGGAGATTAGTTTAATAAATTCAGTTTTTGATGTTTCTGCGTTAAAAAAATAAACCATTTCCTCTCGCAATCGTGTGTCTCGGTGTTCTGTTCTTCCTGTTTTTGGTTCTACCAAACTTGTTTTTTCGCGTCTGAAGGCCGTCCGTCTTGCCTTACGCAGTTGCTGGGGGTGTCTGTTTAACTTTAAATAACCCATCCAGCAGAATAGACAGACGACGCAGTCTTGCTTATGTAGGAGACACACTCGGTCCAGTCGAACCCTTTTTTGACTGGCCCGATTAGATTTGAATAACCATACTGTACACCATCGGTCCAGTCGAACCCTTTTTTGACTGGCCCGATTAGATTTGAATAACCATACTGTACACCATCATTTGTAGGGGATTTGCTACAAAAACGCACTAAACCTTAAACCGCACGAATTAAGTGACTTTTGCAAGAGGGAGCACACGGGCCTTGTTCCGTGCAAGTACCGTAACGAATGATGCACTACTAACGTCCAAACTTGTCGTTGCCCACTGTGTCGTCCCTGTGAACACTTACAGTGAATTACTTATTTTTCCGCTTCTTATAATACAAAATTATAACCGAAAATAACGACTACTAAACGTTGCTCAAATTAGTGGATAACGCATGAAAACGTAAAGAGCGAAAAGAACATAACGCATTACATTGCAATTGCCATTTGCCTTGGGTTACTACACTCATGAAGTTGTTTGTAAATAAAATTTCACTCATTGTGTCCATCGCTCGCTTCCTTACAACTGCATTTAGATTCTTTTTCAGGTACGTTTGTCACGCACCCGGCCGGCCCTTGCACTTCCACGATACACAGAACGCCGCAATTACTACGTACGTACACATCAACACACCAACACACTCACGACACTTAACCATCATCGGCACAAACCGTTTGGAAGGAAGGATTTGAGGACACACTTTTGCACACCATCGACTACGCATTCCGAGTGCGTACGTTCCGAGTGAGATACATTCCCTGGCATGGCATTATAAGATGGTTGCTCACTACAGCGCCTACTACTCGAATGAAATCAACCTGGCTTATGTACACAACGCAAACACTAGCGCGACGTATATTTGCGTGGTAATATAAAAAAAAAAAGCTTGAAAAACCGTTGCTGCCGATGGTAAAGTAGTAGTACCCATTGTAATCGCGTACACGTACACTGCACTGGAAATCGTAATCATCGCGGTAACGCGCGGAACATTACATTACGAGCGAAGGAACGGTACAACTACATATGCACTTACAGCAGGACCGCCGGTGAACAGCAATAACGACCGCGACACCTTTGATTGGATTCACAGTTAACTCGATCACCTTTGCTTTCTTCCTTTGCGATACAAGGAGGTCGCGATACCACCACACATTTACTTGCTCCGTTTCTGCTCGTTTTCTTCGTTTTTCTTACTTGCGATGTGGATTTTTTTGTTCCTATCCCACGGTTTCAATTGTTTGCGCCGCACTATCCGTATTACGTCTGGGACTGGGTCATCACTACTGCGCACCGGACATTAGGAACGGAACTACGTGGTACGTCACACCGTTTACTTGCACTTGAAACTTCAACGGTTCATTAACATCACCGGTGGCAGTGTTGCCGTGGTAGCGGTTGCCGTCGGTTCCGCCGGATGTCCGTAACTGCCCAGGTTTGCCAGCGGCGTACCGGAAGCCGAACCCACCTCCCCCCCACCCATAAGTTTCCGCTTGGCGATTGCTTTCTTAACGTACGCGGTAATCAAGGCCTGTATCTTGGCCGGATTGATTTCTCCCGATCGACTGTGACATATCTGTAACGAGCGGAGGATAAAGAATGTAAGCTGTTACGTAAACAGTATCGTAGGTTGGTTTCTAGGGAAATACGAACCTTGGGAATAGATTTTCGCATTATCTCCTTGTACTCGTCCTTGTCGATGCGCTTTTTGTTGAAATGGGGTTTAAGGAAATGTTTCACCTCTTCCACGATTCGTTCCTGTCGTTGGAGCTTTTTGATGAGCTGTTTGCGGTGAAAAGATACGCCACATTAGTGTGATCGGTTGCCATGGTAGCTAATGGCGATAGGTTCTTGCGATAGAGCTTACCTTTTCCTTTACCTGCATATCAACTGCCGAGTCAGGTATCTCATCCAGCATTTCTAATGTCATTTTATGAGCTAAATAGAGCAAAACAAAACATGAATTAATCCATTTAAGCAAACACGCTAGTGTTTTACTTACGTTTATACATTTCGTCCACTGCTATCACCGATCGATGCTGATAGCTTTTGCGCAGATCACCGTACAACGTTTTCGGATCGTTGCCAAACACCTTCCGCAGATTGTCCACCGTCAGTGCGATGGTTTGCGTTTCTCCATTGCCATCGTGGCTCGGTGGCTCAAACATCTGCTCATCGCAGTCACTCGATCGGGGTGAGTACGGTGAAATGTCACCATCGTTCAGCTCATCCTCGAAGGGAACTCCACCGCTCGTAGTCGCACCACCACTCGTCGTACCACCGCTAGGTTGGCCGATCGTAGCGTTCGTTTGACTCGATTTTCCAGCCATTCCGTGCGATCGCGTATCACGCCCACTACCCGATGCAAGCAACTTTTTCGGCATGGATTTAATGATCGCCTTCATCGGTGACGGATGGTGCAGGTGATGGTACCTGTGGGGACGCCCGTACGCGACGGACTGTTGCTTGAGTTGTTCATTTTCTCGAACGGTGAGCCCGGATGAAGATCGAGCACATCGCTGCCGAACACTGCGCCCGGCCCACCCTGTTGATCAGTCTGTCCCGTCCCGTGCCCATGATGGTGGCCATGTCCGTGGTGAGGATGATGCGCATGATGATGGTGGTGGTGGTGGAGAGCATGCTGTCCCACCGAATGGTGGTGGTGGTGGTGGAAGTCATTTTTCAGTTCTTTCGGCGGATCCTGGTCCTGGTGGGTATGATGATCGAGAAAGCTGAGCGATGATATGCTACCCAAATCGTGCCTCGAAATGGCCGTGCTGGGAGATGATTTCGTGGGTTCAAAGGGATCGTACGAGTCCGGCGATTTTGGCGCAGGTTCCGGTGGGGTGTTTGGGCCCCGATTGCTTTGGTCCGCTTCGCTCGGTTTTGTTTCCTCCTTACCGGACCCCCGTTGTGCTAGCGACCTTTTGCCTTCTTCATCACTCAACACGATGACCTCTTTCGGGCTCGATATTACTTGACCGCCAGGCGATCGTTCCAGATCGATGACCATCACCGGCTTAACGCCCGGATCGAGTTTCTTTTTCTTTGCAGGAGGAAGCTTCTGGTCAGGTGATTGATGAACCGAAGTTGAATGTTGCTCGTTTTGAAGTTGGCTGTCCTGTTTCTTGTCCTGCTCCGATTGCGTTGCCTGCTGCTTTAAGCTGTACTTTTCCTTCACATCTTTCGTCTCTAGCTCTCGCGCTGGGCTGGGACTGTCGCGGCGAGGACTTCGGGCAGACGTTGCCGCATCGGATGCACGCTCCTCTTTGGTAACGATTAGTTTTTCGCGAGCCTTTTCCCTCTTGGCCTTCTTTCGCTTGCTTTTCTTGTGTCGGTCGCTTCGATCCTTCGACTTGTCGTTGTCAATGAAGCTGACGCTTACCAGAATGTTTTGACCGGAAGCGAATATTTCCTTCGACTGGGCCACCTCATGCTCGGGCGGGCAGATACGCTCCTCGAGAATTTCCTTTTGGCGCCGTTTATCCTTTTTCGCTCGTTTGCGTTCCCGAACTCGCGCCTTTTCTTTCTTACGCTTGTCTTTCTTGCGCTTCTTGTGCTTTATTACCGGGGGTGGTGCCAACGACAGGTTCATGGAGGAGTCGGTCATTTCCTCCAGCGACCGAATATCATCCTCGTCCGTGAGGTCTTCGTACACCGGACTGCCGTACGCTTCGCTTGCCCGTACCGTCCCGAAACAACTGCTACCGGAGCTAATATCGCTCAGCACGGACGATAAACTTCGCTCTCGGCTAGCACTGAGCCGGGAGTAGTCGTCCGCAGTGCGGTACCGTTCCCGCGACTGCCGCTCCAACAATAACATCCTGTCGTGGTGTGCCAACAATCGTTCGTCCGGTGAAATGGCTCGCGATCGACGCTCAACCTGTCCATGGTATGTGGTGTAGGCGGGTGCAGTTTGGCTTTGGTTTGTGTATTCTCGCGGTATTTGGCCATTGTGGCCGCCACCGCCGCGCCTGCGATGCAGTTTCACGGAACCGCGGTGATAGTAGTTACCTCTACCACTGGCACGCGAGTAGCGCGTTATAGGCATCCCGAACGTTATGCTTTCTGCGTGCAGAGGTTTGTTTTGTGAAACCAGTCACCTTGCAAAACCGGTGTACACCGATGCTACTGCAGCACGGTTTGTTTTGGATGCGTTGCAAGCAACAATTTTATCTAGAACTTTACGCCACTTTCAAAAAATTTTCGTTTTGCGACTCCGAGCTTGACAGATGCTTCTTGCTTTTCGTTGTGCTTTTTCTTTTCGTCGCCGTGTGCATTTGACGTGTTTGTTTGGTCTTTTGCTTTGCTCGACAATGTCGAACATCGATAAAGCGTGGGGGTTGATCGATTGTTGTCTGTGCGGGGGAACTCTACAAATGCGCTGGAAATCATTTTGTCGTTTTCTTAATTATTATTTTTACTGTGTTTCTGCAACATTTTGTTGAAAGTGTGGGAATATGGAAAATTTAAAGCTCTTGTCAAGAAACAAAGTTTGAATTGAAAAAAAAATTAGCACCATAAATGCGAATCGAGGAAGTGGAGGATGTGCGTATAAAAACATTGCATTTTTGGCCATTTATTAGTTTTTAAAGTAGTAAACTCTTATCGCAACTGCAAGATTTATATTTGTTTTCCATAAAATCATAATTTTTAGGCAAGTTTATTCCAAATAATGTCACACCGCTGTCCGTTCCAGCACCAGCGAAGTACAATACGTAAATAAAAACATCAAACAACACAACCAACACAAGCTGTGACAGTGGAGAAGCAAAGAAAAAGTCACACCGAAGAAAGAAAGGAGTGAAAAGATAGAAGGAAATCTCTTCCGTCAGGCACTACAGGCTGGAATAGTTGGGTTAAAGCAAGATTCAACAGAAGAAATACCGAAAAAGAACATCTCAAAGCGTAATTCGTAATTTGCAACAAAGCAAAACTCGGACACTGGTGGTACGTGCTGGTGGCACCATTGAGCTACAGCTGTGTGTGAACCAGCTCTCTGCCTCTGCAGAATGTGACACTGTTCGTGACACTGTGCGTTGTGTGTGGTGCAATGGCGCTTGCGAAAGGAAAGTGAGTCGCGAAGGAGAAGATTTACATTCCCATCGTGAACCTCTTGGCTGGCCACCTTCATCTGCCACCCGCTCGTATGTGCACGCGGAAGAGTGTGTGTGTTCCCGTTTGGTGGGGCAGCAAATAGGGCAGCAGACGGCGCGAGGGCTCTTCCTCTTGGACCTTCGTCTGCTGGTGGTGGTCGTCTGCTGCAAAAGTGCGTGTGTGAGAATCGGTGTGCATCGTTACGTCCAGCGAGTTTTTTTTGGACAGCAGGAAGCAAAGCCCCCTCCCGAAATACGTTCTGGCAGCATCGTAGCATAGCCTACGTTGATTTCTTTCATTTTTTTTTCGCTCTCCATTGTGTGTTATTTGTTTTTGCCAAGGCAGTGCAAAGGCCATCGAGCAAACCGGAGCACGGGGTCCGCTCGGTTTAGTGGAACGGGATAATCGAAGGCACCGTTGCCTTTGGCACAGTGTATGTGTGTTTGTGTGCGGTGAGTGGTCTGTCTGTCGTGCCCAGTTCTGCTGCGCCTACAGCGCCCGCGGCTTGCCCCGTATCGGGTGATTCGCTGTTCGAAAGTGGAGTGGTCTTCCGGAAGCGCAGCGAAGCGGAATGCCGCTCGAATATCTGCAAATGTTTGTTTATCTGCTGCACAAATCCAAGTACCGAAGAAAATGTGGCCCACCACCGCCGCCGTCAGTGGTGGTGGGTGGCCGTACCATGGACCTGTGTCGTCTTTCACTGGTGGTGCTGTTAGCTTTATCATGCCACTTTGGGCGTACCGTCGGCTCGAGCCAAGGGGTGGTTGGAGTGACCAATCCCGGCGACCGATGCTCTGAGGTACGGTGCATGAACGGTGGTGTCTGCAAAAACGGAACCTGTCTCTGCCCGGACGGCTGGCAAGGGTCCGAGTGCCAATTCTGCGGTGGTAAGGTTAGGTAAGTGTCGTCATTCAAAACCTGTTTACTAGCGAAAAGAAGAAGAAGCAACGAGCAAGAACCAATACCGTGCATACGGGGCACACTATGCCGTGCCCAAGTGCCGTCCCAAGTGCCGTCCCAGTGACCTGCATTTGGAAGCTCTCTCGTCCCTGCACCGGGAGGCTAGAAACCATCCCAAGCAGAGCCTGAGCACTTGATCCAACCAGCAAGTTTGGCCTGATATTCTGTAATCAGATTAAAGTTGGCGCTGGAAAAGCGAGGAAAACCAACAAAGAAAAAATGTGTATGTGTGCGCCGTGGGTGAATCCAATCAAATGCTTACCATGTATTGATGCGTAAATAGTAGCTTTCGTCCATTTGCCGTTGTACACACATACACACATACACACGGCCAACGAACAGCTGTTGTGAAATGAAGCGTGAAGCAAGATGATAGCGTATAATCTCTACATTCTGGTAGAAGTTATAAATAAACATCGATAGAAAACTTTTAACAAAATGTATAGTTGCAATAAAAGAAACCGCATCGACGGTCCTCGTGTTCATGCTTTGTTTGGTTCCGCTTGTTTTTTGCTTCATCCATTCCATTTCAACAACGAAAACCACAAAAAAAAACTCCAAACAAAACAATCAACCTTTTTGAAAGACATCCATAATCCGTATTTGGATGTGTTGGATCGAAAATAAAACAAAAACGAGCCCCACAGAGTAAATTAGGTTGATCTGTGTTTCATATCCATCTCTTCGTGCGGCCGCCGTATACGTTCTTTTTCTTTTCGTCGCCGTGTGCATTTGACGTGTTTGTTTGGTCTTTTGCTTTGCTCGACAATGTCGAACATCGATAAAGCGTGGGGGTTGATCGATTGTTGTCTGTGCGGGGGAACTCTACAAATGCGCTGGAAATCATTTTGTCGTTTTCTTAATTATTATTTTTACTGTGTTTCTACAACATTTTGTTGAACGTGTGGGAATATGGAAAATTTAAAGCTCTTGTCAAGAAACAAAGTTTGAATTGAAAAAAAAATTAGCACCATAAATGCGAATCGAGGAAGTGGAGGATGTGCGTATAAAAACATTGCATTTTTGGCCATTTATTAGTTTTTAAAGTAGTAAACTCTTATCGCAACTGCAAGATTTATATTTGTTTTCCATGAAATCATAATTTTATGGTAGCAAATTTGTGAGCGCAAGACGCCAAATAGGCTTTGCGTATTGTGGCAAGAAAAGAAAAAAAACGGTGAAGATACGATGAAAATACATCACGGAAAAGAGAATAGCAGGCAATGATATCATTAGGCAGTAGGCGAGGAACTGATGATTGCACCCATTTGTTGTGAAATGCTAGAAAAGTTAATATTAGCATTGTTTTTGTTCCTCTTAAGTAACTCTTTGATAAACAAAACAAAAAATAAACAAGCTTAAAACTTATAGAGAAGCCGCCCTCAAACGCACACATATGTTATCAAATAGCAAATGGCTTACTAACAATTGAATCGCGTACATTTTCCTTTTAGATTGACGGATCCGGCCGGCAGCATCCATGACGGTCTGGGCAACTATTCGATCGGTGTGAAATGCAGCTGGCTAATCGATGCGCGCGAACACAACAGCATCACCGACAAGGTGTCGACCGGTCCATCGCAACCCTCCGTGATACGGCTCCATCTGGAAGAGTTTGCGACCGAATGTGGCTGGGACCATCTGTACGTGTACGATGGCGATTCGGTCGAGTCACCGCTGTTGGCCGTGTTTAGCGGGTTGATGTATCGGAAAAATTTCACCATCCGCCGAATACCGGAAGTGTTTGCCCACTCCGGCTCGGCCCTGCTCCATTTCTTCAGCGACGATGCGTACAATATGTCGGGTTTCAACATTTCCTACCAAGTGAACGCTTGCCCCACGAACGATTCGTCCCGGAATTGTTCTGGCAATGGAGATTGCTGGAATGGGGAGTGTAGCTGTAATACCGGATTTACCGGAGCGGCTTGCAATATCCCCCGGTGTCCGAACTATTGTTCTGCCCATCTGGGACGCGGCGTATGCAACGAGAAGCAGCAACGATGTATCTGCAGTGCCGGGTACACGGGGAACGATTGTTCGCAGACGATCGCACACGGCTACTGGACAGCGATCGATGCTGGCGAGACGGAAGGGTTCACTCCCCCAGGCAGTGCATCGCACGGTGCGGCCGTCTTCCACGACACACTGTACGTGATTGCGGGCGAAAGCTACGGCAAAGCGGAAGCGCTGCTGTATATGTACGATTTTAACGGAAAGGTGTGGGAAACGGCCCATACCGAGAGCAAACCGGCACCGGAGCTACGGTACGGTGCATCGACGGTAATCTTTGGCGACAAGATATTCATGTACGGCGGTGTCATCGAGGGTAAGGGTGTGTGCGGCGAGCTGTGGGCGTTCGATGTGAGCGCAAAGATTTGGGAAAACATCACCGTCAAAGCGGAACAGTGCAATGAAACGTACGAGATGTGCGGACCGCTGCGTTCAGCCGGACACACGGCAACGATCGTGACCAACTACGATCAGATCGGCGGTGGCGGGAAGAAAGTGCTGTCCGGGGGTGGTGGTGGCAGTTCGCAGAAGATGGTGGTCATTTTTGGCCATTCGCCCCAGTTCGGTTACCTCAACACGGTGCAGGAGTTTAACTTTGGGACGCGTGAGTGGAAGATCGTGCCCACGCGCGGCTACCCGGTAAAGGGTGGCTACGGCCATTCGGCTGCATACGATCCACTGCGGGAACGTATCTACGTGTACGGTGGCATCGTGTCGGAGAGTGACAGCTCGCAGCTGCTGAGCAATAAACTGTTTAGCTACGAACCGCACGAGCGGCTGTGGACGTTGCTGGAGACGGCACCGACGGCGCGATTTCTGCACACCGCCAACTTCCTGACGCCCGGGCTGATGATGGTGTTCGGTGGCAACACGCACAACGATACGTCGCACAGCTTCGGAGCGAAATGCTACTCCCGGGATCTCATGGTGTACGATGTGCTGTGTGATTCGTGGCACACGCAACCGATGCCGGGTGATCTGTACGCGGATTTGGCTCGCTTCGGCCACTCGGCGGTCGTTTTCGAGCGGTCGCTCTACATCTACGGTGGGTTCGATGGGCAGATGATAAATGATGTGCTAAAGTTCACACCGGGCGAATGCCAAGCGTTCAACCGCACGGAACAGTGTCTTAATACGCGCCCGGGAGTGAAGTGTATCTGGGACATTCAGAAAAGCAAATGCATGCCGGCGGCGGCTGTACAGCGCGAGCGCTTGTTCGACCGCGATCAGGAAGGTTTGGAGGTGTGCCCGAAGAAGAGCCGACTCGTGCTGACACAGCAGGAGCTGATGGATTACGAGCTGTGCAGTCAGCTGACCACGTGCCAGGGTTGCGTTTCGACCGCGTACGGTTGTATGTTTTGCGGCATCGGCAACGGGAAGGGTATCTGCGTGAAGGAGAAGTGTCCGGACGTATCGTACACGTTTCGGGCCGATTTCTATCCCACCAAGGCGCTGAAGGACTGTCCGGACAATGAGGAGCACGTGTGTGCGCAGCTGCACGGATGTCACGCTTGCACGGCCGTCAGCGTGTGTCACTGGGACTACGAGCACAGCAAGTGCCAGTACAGTCGGAATAAGTCGGGCGATGCGCTGAACGATGCGTGTCCCCCGGCGTGCTCGGGTCTTACCTCGTGCGGTAATTGCACGCAGGAAGAGTGTATCTGGTGCCAGAACGAGCAGCGGTGCGTGGACAAGAACGCGTACACTGCCAGCTTCCCGTACGGGCAGTGTCGCGAGTGGACGACGGGTTCGAGCAAATGTCGGGCGGCCAGCAGCGGCAAAAGCCAGTGCGGTTTCTATCGTACGTGTGGCCAGTGTCGCGATGATCCGGCCTGTGGTTGGTGCGATGATGGTTCCATGACGGGGTTGGGCAAGTGTTTGCCGGGTGGGGATAGTGGTGCGCACGAAGAGTCCGAATGTCCGGCCCAGCGGTGGCACTTTACGCACTGTCCGAGCTGTCAATGCAATGGCCACAGCACCTGTCCCGATTCGAAGACGTGCAAGCAACCCTGCAACGATCTAACCATCGGCCAGAATTGCGATAAGTGTAAAGCGGGCTACTGGGGCAATCCAGTGAATGGGGGCATTTGCCAGAAGTGCGAATGCAACGGACAGGCCCAGTACTGTCACAGTGAAACGGGCAAGTGCTTCTGCAGCACCAAGGGACTGGCGGGCGATCATTGCGAAAAGTGTGACGCCACGAACCATTACCATGGCGACCCGAGCCGTGGTTCGTGCTACTACGATCTAACGATCGACTATCAGTTTACGTTCAACCTTTCCAAGAAGGAGGATCGCCACTTTACGCAGATAAACTTCCGCAACTCGCCGGTCAAGCCGGATATTGATGCGGACTTTACCATAACGTGCAGTGTGGCGGCCCGGATGAACATCACGATCAGGACGGCGGGTGGTATCGAGAAGCCACTGTTTTCGGCCGTCAATTGTTCCACCTTTCGGTATCGATTCTCCAAGGCGGAGCATCAGTTTGGGATCGAGGACAATGTAACGCTGACGACGTTCTACGTGTACGTGTACGACTTTCAACCACCGCTCTGGATACAGATTGCGTTTTCGCAGTATCCGAAACTGAACTTGCAGCAGTTCTTCATTACCTTCTCAACGTAAGATCATTGGACCGTGGTGGTGCGCGGTTTATGTTTATGAGCAAGAATGATACGAGCGTGTGTTTTCGGGTTTTTGCAGATGTTTCCTTCTGCTCCTCGTTATGGCGGCCATTCTGTGGAAGATCAAGCAACATTACGACATGTTCCGGCGTCGTCAGCGACTGTTTGTTGAAATGGAACAGATGGCGTCGAGACCATTTTCGCAGGTTAGTCATCGACGGACGGTTTTAATGCTGGAGGTGTAGCCTACAGTTATGGCAATTTCGTTGCAGGTTTTGGTCGAGATAGAAAGTAGAGAATACAACGAGCTATCGCCAGCGGTAGAAAACATTACAGCTGCGCCCCGCAAACGTAAAAAGGTATAGTGTTTCTACCTTCTCAAATTTACATACCATCAATTCAATGCAACAACGTTTCCGCACCTTTTCACAGGACTCACCCAGTCCGATCGCGCTGGAGCCATGCGAAGGCAACAGGGCGGCAGTTCTTTCGCTTCTAGTCCGGCTGCCAACGGGTACGTTAAATGGGACATTGGTGGATACACGAATGGCAATCGGTTAGTTATGATTCTGTTTTCATTGCAGGTGGCCTTCAGCATTCTCCTCCTGGTCAATCGGCAGGTCTTGCCGCCGCAAGTGCATTAGGAAGGTTAGGCGTCGATAGAACATCCGAAGGAACCTAAGACTAAGCGTAAGCAGAGCCAACACCCTGATAGTTGTATATAAATATCATATCTAACGTATATTCATCCCACGGGAGGCAAACAAGGAGAGTGTCCGCTGCGGGTTGACTAACATTGTGGTGGTCCCCCTGTTGAACCACGGCACGGAGAACCGTTACGGGGTTGGATGAGTTTGTGTGCTAAAACCCGAAGCCGAGATATAAAACCATCGGCTTTTGCAAGCCTCTGGGGCAAAATACAGAGTCTGAGACTAGGAACGCGGGGTGGTTGGCGAGGAAAAATGGGGTGCGAGTGCGCGCGATCGAAGTTTACAACAATAATGCTAATAATTAATTACACTAACTATAAATTACAATAATGATAGCCAGGGACAAGCGCAGCCATGATAAAATGGCAACGATACGAGTAGGTTTGGACGCATGAGGTTTTGTGTTTCTACTTTTTAAAATGCGCAGTATCGTCGGCAAAGTACGGCAGTAGAAACGAAACCTTGCGCCGTGGTCGGCGGTTTGCTTAGTTTTTAGTTGGGTTTCAACTGCGTGTGTTAATTTGTGTGGCATAGTTTTCAGCACACGGGGCAGTACGATGGAATTACAGTTTTGGGTTTGTTTTGTGAAAGTGGGAAGATTATCGTTTCCACTGGTAAACGAAGCGTCTATCGTTGGAAAAGCAGTACCGCGTCTCAAAGCGGTATCGGAAACGTTTGCTAACATTTCGCTTCAACACATATGTGTGTGTGTACGCTTGTGTCTACAGTTGTGATTGCATTTCCTGTGCAGTTTTGGTACAAGCAGAAAGCTCCACAAAATACTCATGCAACAATAGTTTCGTACCATTATTTTTGCGCATTTGTTTCTTGTCTATTTGTTTCTGTTTTCTATGCGGTTCCTTGCTAAATGATACTACAAAATCCGGGTAACAGGATGTTGGTTCACATTTTTTAAACTACAAATTTGTGCAATTCCACTAGCAGGCCAAACGTTGTGTATGTAAGTGTGCATGCGTGCGTGCGTGCGTGTGTTGTGTGAAAGGAAACATGAATCAATGCCAAATTCGTGTCAGCCGATTTTATGCAAACAACAATGACTGAAATGAACTCATAACAAAACGCTATCGCTAATAGAGGGGAGCCCATGCGCGCGAAAAAAAAAATACCAAGCAAAAAACATCCCGAGTGAGTAATAAAGAACAAAAGTAGTGAAACCGTACTAGAGGATGCTGAATAGAGAGAGAGAGGTAAGCTTGTAGTAGTGGTGTAGAAGAAACCGGACCGGAGCAGCAAAGGTGACGAGCGTCGGGCATAGAAGTATAAACATGTTAGCGAAGGGCGAAACATTGTGATGAATTATTAGGATACGTATTAATCGCCAGACGCATCAGTTTTGTGTTTTTTTTTTGTTTTTCTTTCGGTACTAGTGCGTAGTTGATTTTGTGCGGAAATATTACACAGGATCGATATCATTTAGCAGTGATCTCTCTGCATCATCTATTGTGCTGCGCCGAGGTTCGGCATAAAGTTCGGCTTGCAACCGATTCTGTTTACTGATCTTTTCCGGCACGGTGTGTATATTTACGATGCGGCAAAATAGTAATAGGTTTCATCAGGATCTGTGTTTGCTGGTTCTCTTTTGCAAAGCATTAGAATAGGAAGGTACACGGTGACACAGGAAAGCCGATAGAACCCGAACAAGGGTGGGATTAACACAGGAAACGGTTCAAAAACCTGACGATGTACGATGTCAAAATCAAAATTGCAAGTAAGCGGACGAGCGCCGGACAGATCAGTCGGTTTAAAAATTGCTGCAAAAGCGCTACTAGCACCTAATATTGCAACGAAAAAAATGGAAAAACTAAACAACAATCTTTTGATTTTGTCACATTTGTTTGAATCGGCGCAAAAATGTTGAAGAACAACTCTCCCCAACAGTTGCGGTGGAAGAAGCTTTGCTACCTTCCCATCAATTTAGCATCTTAAGTGTGCTCGTGTGCTTCGGTTTGGCAGAGAGAGACTGTGACTATGATATATGCATATACATCTATACATACACATATACATACTGAACATATATTTAATTACGAGGGAAAAATCGGTGTGTTTCCGGCACACCCCACTGCACTTTTAATCCAGCATCATCGTACGCGTGTGTCACTGTGTATTCTGGGGTGTGTGTTTGTGCGTATGTTTTTCTTTCATTTAGATATGTTTTGTTAGCTAGTTTGGTTTGGTTTTAAAAAATATCTAAGCTGAAAAGGGCGGCCCGAAAGAGCCGCACACCGAACCGGATATACGTTAAGCAATAAGCGGAGTAGTATAGTGCAAGGTATGGTCGCAGTACGAGAAAGGATAAGAATTTTAACCAGATCGAACCCAGGATCATCACATACAGTTGAACGCGGCTATCAAGGTCATGAACGCCGACGACGGTACAAGTTTGTGTGAATTAGAAAGCAGAAGCGGATTAGTATACAACCGATGAGGAAGATCTACGATTGCTCGCAAATGTAGAAGAATGCGGCAAGGAGCATAGTTCGAGCGAAAATTGCGGCTTTAAACGCAAAAACAGAAAAAATCAAATAAAAAAACCCACTCCACTCATACAAAAACAAACGAAAACATCGGATACAAAAAGGATGGAAGAAACAAGGAAAAGAAATCAAGTATTTTATGGCATTTGTTGCAGTAATAAAAGAAAAATCAACAGACAAAAACCACGAATCGTATCGAAACTGGGAAACGGTTTAACGGCGAACGGTGTACATCGAGCGAGGTAAGTTAAGTTATGCTTTATTTTGTTAACATTCATAATCTGGGAAGAAATTCCTTGCAGGATATCGGTTTTACTTTAACTCTTTAATCTTTCGTGGGTAAAGAAAGGGGGACAAACCTACCTAGGTTAATCGTGACTGACGAAACAGTGCTCTTAAGTGGTGTTTATGTGAGGGATGTACTGAGCACCTAGCTGTGGCGGGCCAGTATGGGAGGGAACGAGTAGGGAGGGCAGCGGGGCAGCACCCTTCACGACCGCAGTGCCTGCAATCGGTTCTGCATTTCTTTCATATCGTCCTCTTCTTCTTCCTCCTTTTCTTCGGCACGCGACGTTGACGGTCCGTCTTGCGATGGGGTGGCAATCGGTGTGGCCGGTGCCTCACCCAGCTTGCCAGCCGTTATCTCCCACAGCACATGATCAATCTCCTTTTGCGCTTCCTCCTCCATCTCCTCAACGTCTTCGAGCGATTCCATCGTTTCGTCGATCATTTCCTCGATGATACCGGCTTTCATCATCTCCTTGGACATTTCGCGCATCGTAGCGGCCACCTCCGGTAGCTTCACGAGTGCTTGCATCGCCTGCATGACCTCGGTTGATTTGGCCAACGAACCGGCAACGCGCACCGTTGCCATCTGATTCTTCATCTGTAGCTGCACAGAGTTGATGTGTGCTTTGCTGGTGTAGATTTTGTTGATCGCTTTGCGCGAACGGATGAGCTCTTTCGCGAGGATGGTGCACACCTCCTTGTCGTTCTTTTTGGCCGCCTCTTTGAGGGAGCGTTTAATTTTGTCCTCCTCCCGCTGGATGGAACGTATCTGTCGGTCGAGAGCGAACGATTCTTTGCGCAACTTGGACGACCATTCCTGGACCTGTGAACGATGATGGCAATTAAGTATCGGATGGGAAATTTTAGCTTTCCTACCACCAAGGTATGATGTTTACCATATCTTTCGGGTTACGGTCCTGCGATTTGCCAAAGAGACCCATGACTACGATTGCACGACGGAATAACTAAACGGCACACGGAAACCGACACGAATCACGCCGCGTACACGGAATAAACTAGGATTTTAACAGAAACTTTAAATAAATAACTAAGTAATAATGAAACACTTGTGATAGGCGAACCTTCTTTGCTTCTTTTCACAGCCAGCTTATTGTTTGCATTTGTTTTGTTATGATTCACTACCAAGCACGGAACAGTCGCTGCCGAGTGAAGGAATGAATGTGTGTGCCCTTGAGTTTGACAGTTGTGCGATGGGTTGGGTAATTTGCATTTGCAAATAAACTCACCTATCACTAGATATCAGACAAAGGGGCGAGTTTTCCAACAACAAGAGCAAATAAAAATGATGTCTTATCTTTTTTATCTCTACTTGCGAGTTTTTAATTGTTCATTTTTCTATCTAAGAAGAATGTAAACAAACACGTACCACTGTGCAAGGGTTCTGTGCGTGCGCGTATGTGTGCGTGCATTTTGACAGTTGTTTCTGTCAGCACACGTGCAAGATCAAAACAAAGTGAACTCGCCCTCGCGAATGCGTTGCTCGCCGTGCAGGCGCAATATTTTGACCGGCTTCTGGGGCTTCTGGACGCATTACACAATACTGCAGCAGATTACACAGAATGCTGCTAAATGGTCACAGATGGACACGATGCTGTCGGACGGTGTTAAACTCGGTTCAGATTGCATTGCGTGCTACGATAGACGGTCGACGAATATTAGTTCCATGCAGCAACATCACTACAGCACAATCGTACAGAGGCAAGAAGGATGATAGTCGACTGTTTACTCCGATTCCGATACGACCCAGCCCGGACGATATAAATGTAGGTGCGGAGCTAACGGGTGTGCTAGATAAGGCGGAAATGTTGAAGGTGATATTGAAGTTCAGCAATCGGAAAGAAATAAAGTTTCTCTGTTTGGAAAATGGCATCGATTGTAAGTAGTTTGCTAAGTTAGTTTAAAATTCCGCGTTAGGATCTACTAACATGCATTCGTGTACAATTTACAGCGAATCTTCAACAACAAGCCTTTATCAGCTTTCGCAAGTACTGCCTCGAAACGGATGCCCTACCGGCCGATCTGCACGTGGTGCTCAGCGACATTCTTCAGGGTGCGGGTCACGTTGATGACATCTTTCCGTATTTTTTGCGCCACGTAAAGCAAATTTTTCCACACCTGGAGTGTATGGATGATTTGAAGAAAATATCTGACCTTCGGCAACCGGCCAACTGGTACCCGAATGCGCGTGGCATGAACCGGAAGGTGATTTTCCACTCGGGTCCAACCAACTCGGGTAAAACGTATCACGCTATGGAGCGCTTTCTCACAGCAAAATCGGGTGTGTACTGTGGACCGCTGAAGCTGCTGGCAAGCGAAGTGTACAACAAGAGCAATCAGCGAGGAACGCCCTGTGATCTGGTGACGGGTGAGGAGCGCAAATTTGCTAACCCGGAAGGCAAACCGTCTGCACACGTGGCTTGTACGGTAGAGATGACTTCCATCAATCAGCCTTGTGAGTTTATGGTAGAGTGTCGAGCATGTTTCACTAGAGTAACAAGTTTCTCTTTCATTTTCCAGATGAAGTAGCAGTAATTGATGAAATACAGCTGCTTAAAGACGTTGGCCGAGGGTGGGCATGGACGAGAGCTTTCTTAGGGCTGATGGCGGAAGAAATTCACGTGTGCGGCGAACCAGGTACGGCCGATTTGCTACAGAAGTTGTGCGAAACGACACACGAATCGCTAGAGGTACGGAATTACAAACGGCTCACGCCGCTGCACATCGAGGATCAAGCACTGCAAACGCTAGACAACGTTATGCCAGGCGACTGTATTGTGTGCTTCAGCAAGAACGACATTTACGCCGTGTCACGGGAGATAGAGGCGCGCGGGAAGGAGGTGGCAGTTATTTACGGCGGCCTTCCACCCGGGACGAAGCTAGCACAGGCGGCCAAGTTTAACGATCCTAACAATAGCTGCAAGGTACTGGTAGCAACGGACGCAATCGGCATGGGACTGAACCTAAGCATACGGCGCGTAATATTCTACTCCATGATTAAACCGACCATGAACCAGAAGGGCGAAAAAGAGATGGACACAATTTCCGTATCGGCAGCACTGCAGATCGCGGGCCGAGCCGGTCGGTACGGCATGAAGTGGGAAGAGGGCTTCGTGACGACATTCAAGGCGGAAGATTTACCAACGTTGAAAGGTATTCTAGCACAAACGCCGGATCCACTGTCCCAAGCCGGTCTGCACCCGACTGCAGATATGATCGAGCTGTACGCGTACCATCTGCCGAACGCAACCCTCAGCAACTTGATGGAAATTTTCGTGTCCCTCAGCACGGTAGACGATTCGCTGTACTTTATGTGCAACACGGAGGACTTTAAATTTTTGGCCGAAACAATCCAGCACGTACCGTTGCCACTGCGGGCACGGTACATTTTCTGCTGTGCTCCCATCAACCGCAACATGCCCTTCGTATGCTCAATGTTTCTGAAGTACGCACGCCGCTACAGCCGCAACGAGCCGGTTACGTTCGATTGGCTGTGCAATCAGTGTGGTTGGCCGTTCCAGCTACCGCGCACGATTATCGATCTCGTGCACCTGGAGGCGGTGTTCGATGTGTTGGATCTGTACCTGTGGTTAAGCTACCGCTTCCCGGACCTGTTCCCGGACGAGAAGCTGGTGCGCGATATTCAGCGCGAGCTGGACGACATCATTCAGCAGGGTGTGTTTCAAATAACGAAACTGTTGAAAAATTCCGAAACAGCCGTCTCCACCAACACACCGGACGAGGACTCGTTCGTGATGCGGCAGAAGAAGAGCAAATACTATCGGGAAGCGGGTGCCGGTGCGGGTGGAACGCGCGGCAGGCTAACGGAACGGTTGCTGGCGCAGGGGCTCCTAACGCCGGCCATGCTGCAGGAGCTGAAACAGGAGTGGGACCAGCAAGCGAAGCGGACGGGCAAGGGCGCTGGTTCGGAGGACAACGAGGAGCGGTCGCTCTACATCTACGGTGGGTTCGATGGGCAGATGATAAATGATGTGCTAAAGTTCACCCCCGGCGAATGCCAAGCGTTCAACCGCACGGAACAGTGTCTTAATACGCGCCCGGGAGTAAAGTGTGTCTGGGACATTCAGAAAAGCAAATGCATGCCGGCGGCGGCCGTACAGCGCGAGCGCTTGTTCGACCGCGATCAGGAAGGTTTGGAGGTGTGCCCGAAGAAGAGCCGACTCGTGCTGACACAGCAGGAGCTGATGGATTACGAGCTGTGCAGTCAGCTGACCACGTGCCAGGGTTGCGTTTCGACCGCGTACGGTTGTATGTTTTGCGGCATCGGCAACGGGAAGGGTATCTGCGTGAAGGAGAAGTGTCCGGACGTATCGTACACGTTTCGGGCCGATTTCTATCCCACCAAGGCGCTGAAGGACTGTCCGGACAATGAGGAGCACGTGTGTGCGCAGCTGCACGGATGTCACGCTTGCACGGCCGTCAGCGTGTGTCACTGGGACTACGAGCACAGCAAGTGCCAGTACAGTCGGAATAAGTCGGGCGATGCGCTGAACGATGCGTGTCCCCCGGCGTGCTCGGGTCTTACCTCGTGCGGTAATTGCACGCAGGAAGAGTGTATCTGGTGCCAGAACGAGCAGCGGTGCGTGGACAAGAACGCGTACACTGCCAGCTTCCCGTACGGGCAGTGTCGCGAGTGGACGACGGGTTCGAGCAAATGTCGGGCGGCCAGCAGCGGCAAAAGCCAGTGCGGTTTCTATCGTACGTGTGGCCAGTGTCGCGATGATCCGGCCTGTGGTTGGTGCGATGATGGTTCCATGACGGGGTTGGGCAAGTGTTTGCCGGGTGGGGATAGTGGTGCGCACGAAGAGTCCGAATGTCCGGCCCAGCGGTGGCACTTTACGCACTGTCCGAGCTGTCAATGCAATGGCCACAGCACCTGTCCCGATTCGAAGACGTGTAAGCAACCGTGCAACGATCTAACCATCGGCCAGAATTGCGATAAGTGTAAAGCGGGCTACTGGGGCAATCCGGTGAATGGGGGCATTTGTCAGAAGTGCGAATGCAACGGACAGGCCCAGTACTGTCACAGTGAAACGGGCAAGTGCTTCTGCAGCACCAAGGGGCTGGCGGGCGATCATTGCGAAAAGTGTGACGCAACGAACCATTACCATGGGGACCCGAGCCGTGGTTCGTGCTACTACGATCTAACGATCGACTATCAGTTTACGTTCAACCTTTCCAAGAAGGAGGATCGCCACTTTACGCAGATAAACTTCCGCAACTCGCCGGTAAAGCCGGATATTGATGCGGACTTTACCATAACGTGCAGTGTGGCGGCCCGGATGAACATCACGATCAGGACGGCGGGTGGTATCGAGAAGCCACTGTTTTCGGCCGTCAATTGTTCCACCTTTCGGTATCGATTCTCCAAGGCGGAGCATCAGTTTGGGATCGAGGACAATGTAACGCTGACGACGTTCTACGTGTACGTGTACGACTTTCAACCACCGCTCTGGATACAGATTGCGTTTTCGCAGTATCCGAAACTGAACTTGCAGCAGTTCTTCATTACCTTCTCAACGTAAGATCATTGGACCGTGGTGGTGCGCGGTTTATGTTTATGAGCAAGAATGATACGAGCGTGTGTTTTCGGGTTTTTGCAGATGTTTCCTTCTGCTCCTCGTTATGGCGGCCATTCTGTGGAAGGTCAAGCAACATTACGACATGTTCCGGCGTCGTCAGCGACTGTTTGTTGAAATGGAACAGATGGCGTCGAGACCATTTTCGCAGGTTAGTCATCGACGGACGGTTTTAATGCTGGAGGTGTAGCCTACAGTTATGGCAATTTCGTTGCAGGTTTTGGTCGAGATAGAAAGTAGAGAATACAACGAGCTATCGCCAGCGGTAGAAAACATTACAGCTGCGCCCCGCAAACGTAAAAAGGTATAGTGTTTCTACCTTCTCAAATTTACATACCATCAATTCAATGCAACAACGTTTCCGCACCTTTTCACAGGACTCACCCAGTCCCATCGCGCTGGAGCCATGCGAAGGCAACAGGGCGGCAGTTCTTTCGCTTCTAGTCCGGCTGCCAACGGGTACGTTCAATGGGTCATTGGTGGATACGAATGGCAATCGGTTAGTTATCATTCTGTTTTCATTGCAGGTGGCCTTCAGCATTCTCCTCCTGGTCAATCGGCAGGTCTTGCCGTCGCAAGTGCATTAGTAACGTTAGGAAACCCACGAAGCTCGTCGATAGAACATCCGAAGGAACCTAAGACTAAGCGTAAGCAGAGCCAACACCCTGATAGTTGTATATAAATATCATATCTAACGTATATTCATCCCACGGGAGGCAAACAAGCGAGTGTCCGCTATGGGGTTGACTAACATTGTGGTGGTCTCCCTGTTGAACCACGGCACGGAGAACCGTTACGGGGTTGGATAAGTGTGTGTGTGCTAAAAACCCGAAGCCGAGATATAAAACCATTGGCTTTTGCAAGCCTCTGGGGCAAAATACAGAGTCTGAGACTAGGAACGCGGGGTGGTTGGCGAGGAAAAATGGGGTGCGAGTGCGCGCGCGCGATCGAAGTTTACAACAATAATGCTAATAATTAATTACACTAACTATAATTACAATAATGATAGCCAGGGACAAGCGCAGCCATGATAAAATGGCAACGATACGAGTAGGTTTGGACGCATGAGGTTTTGTGTTTCTACTTTTTAAAATGCGCAGTATCGTCGGCAAAGTACGGCAGTAGAAACGAAATGTTGCACCGTGGTCGGCGGTTTGCTTAGTTTTTAGTTGGGTTTCAACTGCGTGTGTTAATTTGTGTGGCATAGTTTTCAGCACCCGGGGCAGTACGATGGAATTACAGTTTTGGGTTTGTTTTGTTAAAGCGGGAAGATTATCGTTTCCACTGGTAAACGAAGCGTCTATCGTTGGAAAAGCAGTACCGCGTCTCAAAGCGGTACCGGAAACGTTTGCTAACATTTCGCTTCAACACATATGTGTGTGTGTACGCTTGTGTCTACAGTTGTGATTGCATTTCCTGTACAGTTTTGGTACAAGCAGAAAGCTCCACAAAATACTCATGCAACAATAGTTTCGTACCATTATTTTTGCGCATTTGTTTCTTGTCTATTTGTTTCTGTTTTCTATGCGGTTCCTTGCTAAATGATACTACAAAATCCGGGTAACAGGATGTTGGTTCACATTTTTTAAACTACAAATTTGTGCAATTCCACTAGCAGGCCAAACGTTGTGTATGTAAGTGTGCATGCGTGCGTGCGTGCGTGTGTTGTGTGAGAGGAAACATGAATCAATGCCAAATTCGTGTCACCGATTTTATGCAAACAACAATGACTGAAATGAACTCATAACAAAACGCTATCGCTAATAGAGGGGAGCCCATGCGCGCGAAAAAAAAGCCAAGCATAAAACATCCCGAGTGAGTAGTAAAGAACAAAAGTAGCGAAACCGTACTAGAGAGGATGCTGAATAGAGAGAGAGAGGTAAGCTTGTAGTAGTGGTGTAGAAGAAACCGGACCGGAGCAGCAAAGGTGACGAGCGTCGGGCATAGAAGTATAAACATGTTAGCGAAGGGGGAAACATTGTGATGAATTATTAGGATACGTATTAATCGCCAGACGCATCAGTTTTGTGTTTTTTTGTTTTTCTTTCGGTACTAGTGCGTAGTTGATTTTGTGCGGAAATATGAAACAGGATCGATATCATTTAGCAGTGATCTCTCTGCATCATCTGTTGTGCTGCGCCGAGGTTCGGCATAAAGTTCGGCTTGCAACCGATTCTGTTTACTGTGTGTATATTTACGATGCGGCAAAATAGTAATAGGTTTCATCAGGATCTGTGTTTGCTGGTTCTCTTTTGCAAAGCATTAGAATAGGAAGGTGCACGGTGACACAGGAAAGCCGATAGAACCCGAACAAGGGTGGGATTAACACAGGAAACGGTTAAAAAACCTGACGATGTACGATGTGCGTTCAAAATCAAAATTGCAAGTAAGCGGACGAGCGCCGGACAGACCAGTCGGTTTAAAAATTGCTGCAAAAGCGCTACTAGCACCTAATATTGCAACGAAAAAAATGGAAAAACTAAACAACAATCTTTTGATTTTGTCACATTTGTTTGAATCGGCGCAAAAATGTTGAAGAACAACTCTCCCCAACAGTTGCGGTGGAAGAAGCTTTGCTACCTTCCCATCAATTTAGCATCTTAAGTGTGCTCGTGTGCTTCGGTTTGGCAGAGAGAGACTGTGACTATGATATATGCATATACATACATCTATACATACACATATACATACTGAACATATATTTAATTACGAGGGAAAAATCGGTGTGTTTTCGGCACGACCCACTGCACTTTTAATCCAGCATCATCGTACGCGTGTGTCACTGTGTATTCTGGGGTGTGTGTTTGTGCGTATGTTTTTCTTTCATTTAGATATGTTTTGTTAGCTAGTTTGGTTTGGTTTTAAAAAAATATCTAAGCTGAAAAGGGCGGCCCGAAAGAGCCGCACACCGAACCGGATATACGTTAAGCAATAAGCGGAGTAGTATAGTGCAAGGTATGGTCGCAGTACGAGAAAGGATAAGAATTTTAACCAGATCGAACCCAGGATCATCACATACAGTGAGCGCGGCTATCAAGGCCATGAACGCCGACGACGGTGCAAGTTTGTGTGAATGAGAAAGCAGAAGCGGATTAGTATACAACCGATGAGGAAGATCTACGTTTGCTCGCAAATGTAGAAGAATGCGGCAAGGAGCATAGTTCGAGCGAAAATTGCGGCTTTAAACGCAAAAACAGAAAAAATCAAATAAAAAACCCACTCCACTCATACAAAAACAAACGAAAACATCGGATACAAAAAGGATGGAAGAAACAAGGAAAAGAAAACAAGTATTTTATGGCATTTGTTGCAGTAATAAAAGAAAAATCAACAGACAAAAACCACGAATCGTATCGAAACTGGGAAACGGTTTAACGGCGAACAGTGTACATCGAGCGAGGGGTAAGTTAAGTTATGCTTTATTTTGTTAACATTCATAATCTGGGAAGAAATTCCTTGCAGGATATCGGTTTTACTTTAACTCTTTAATCTTTCGTGGGTAAAGAAAGGGGGACAAACCTACCTAGGTTAATCGTCACTGACGAAACAGTGCTCTTAAGTGGTGTTTATGTGAGGGATGTACTGAGCACCTAGCTGTGGCGGGCCAGTATGGGAGGGCAGCGGGACAGCACCCTTCACGACCGCAGTGCCTGCAATCGGTTCTGCATTTCTTTCATATCGTCCTCTTCTTCCTCCTCCTTCTCTTCGGCACGCGACGTTGACGGTCCGTCTTGCGATGGGGTGGCAATCGGTGTGGCCGGTGCCTCACCCAGCTTGCCAGCCGTTATCTCCCACAGCACATGATCAATCTCCTTTTGCGCTTCCTCCTCCATCTCCTCAACGTCTTCGAGCGATTCCATCGTTTCGTCGATCATTTCCTCGATGATACCGGCTTTCATCATCTCCTTGGACATTTCGCGCATCGTAGCGGCCACCTCCGGTAGCTTCACGAGTGCTTGCATCGCCTGCATGACCTCGGTTGATTTGGCCAACGAACCGGCAACGCGCACCGTTGCCATCTGATTCTTCATCTGTAGCTGCACAGAGTTGATGTGTGCTTTGCTGGTGTAGATTTTGTTGATCGCTTTGCGCGAACGGATGAGCTCTTTCGCGAGGATGGTGCACACCTCCTTGTCGTTCTTTTTGGCCGCCTCTTTGAGGGAGCGTTTAATTTTGTCCTCCTCCCGCTGGATGGAACGTATCTGTCGGTCGAGAGCGAACGATTCTTTGCGCAACTTGGACGACCATTCCTGGACCTGTGAACGATGATGGCAATTAAGTATCGGATGGGAAATTTTAGCTTTCCTACCACCAAGGTATGATGTTTACCATATCTTTCGGGTTACGGTCCTGCGATTTGCCAAAGAGACCCATGACTACGATTGCACGACGGAATAACTAAACGGCACACGGAAACCGACACGAATCACGCCGCGTACACGGAATAAACTAGGATTTTAACAGAAACTTTAAATAAATAACTAAGTAATAATGAAACACTTGTGATAGGCGAACCTTCTTTGCTTCTTTTCACAGCCAGCTTATTGTTTGCATTTGTTTTGTTATGATTCACTACCAAGCACGGAACAGTCGCTGCCGAGTGAAGGAATGAATGTGTGTGCCCTTGAGTTTGACAGTTGTGCGATGGGTTGGGTAATTTGCATTTGCAAATAAACTCACCTATCACTAGATATCAGACAAAGGGGCGAGTTTTCCAACAACAAGAGCAAATAAAAATGATGTCTTATCTTTTTTATCTCTACTTGCGAGTTTTTAATTGTTCATTTTTCTATCTAAGAAGAATGTAAACAAACACGTACCACTGTGCAAGGGTTCTGTGCGTGCGCGTATGTGTGCGTGCATTTTGACAGTTGTTTCTGTCAGCACACGTGCAAGATCAAAACAAAGTGAACTCGCCCTCGCGAATGCGTTGCTCGCCGTGCAGGCGCAATATTTTGACCGGCTTCTGGGGCTTCTGGACGCATTACACAATACTGCAGCAGATTACACAGAATGCTGCTAAATGGTCACAGATGGACACGATGCTGTCGGACGGTGTTAAACTCGGTTCAGATTGCATTGCGTGCTACGATAGACGGTCGACGAATATTAGTTCCCTGCAGCAACATCACTACAGCACAATCGTACAGAGGCAAGAAGGATGATAGTCGACTGTTTACTCCGATTCCGATACGACCCAGCCCGGACGATATAAATGTAGGTGCGGAGCTAACGGGTGTGCTAGATAAGGCGGAAATGTTGAAGGTGATATTGAAGTTCAGCAATCGGAAAGAAATAAAGTTTCTCTGTTTGGAAAATGGCATCGATTGTAAGTAGTTTGCTAAGTTAGTTTAAAATTCCGCGTTAGGATCTACTAACATGCATTCGTGTACAATTTACAGCGAATCTTCAACAACAAGCCTTTATCAGCTTTCGCAAGTACTGCCTCGAAACGGATGCCCTACCGGCCGATCTGCACGTGGTGCTCAGCGACATTCTTCAGGGTGCGGGTCACGTTGATGACATCTTTCCGTATTTTTTGCGCCACGTAAAGCAAATTTTTCCACACCTGGAGTGTATGGATGATTTGAAGAAAATATCTGACCTTCGGCAACCGGCCAACTGGTACCCGAATGCGCGTGGCATGAACCGGAAGGTGATTTTCCACTCGGGTCCAACCAACTCGGGTAAAACGTATCACGCTATGGAGCGCTTTCTCACAGCAAAATCGGGTGTGTACTGTGGACCGCTGAAGCTGCTGGCAAGCGAAGTGTACAACAAGAGCAATCAGCGAGGAACGCCCTGTGATCTGGTGACGGGTGAGGAGCGCAAATTTGCTAACCCGGAAGGCAAACCGTCTGCACACGTGGCTTGTACGGTAGAGATGACTTCCATCAATCAGCCTTGTGAGTTTATGGTAGAGTGTCGAGCATGTTTCAATAGAGTAACAAGTTTCTCTTTCATTTTCCAGATGAAGTAGCAGTAATTGATGAAATACAGCTGCTTAAAGACGTTGGCCGTGGGTGGGCATGGACGAGAGCTTTCTTAGGGCTGATGGCGGAAGAAATTCACGTGTGCGGCGAACCAGGTACGGCCGATTTGCTACAGAAGTTGTGCGAAACGACACACGAATCGCTAGAGGTACGGAATTACAAACGGCTCACGCCGCTGCACATCGAGGATCAAGCACTGCAAACGCTAGACAACGTTATGCCAGGCGACTGTATTGTGTGCTTCAGCAAGAACGACATTTACGCCGTGTCACGGGAGATAGAGGCGCGCGGGAAGGAGGTGGCAGTTATTTACGGCGGCCTTCCACCCGGGACGAAGCTAGCACAGGCGGCCAAGTTTAACGATCCCAACAATAGCTGCAAGGTACTGGTAGCAACGGACGCAATCGGCATGGGACTGAACCTAAGCATACGGCGCGTAATATTCTACTCCATGATTAAACCGACCATGAACCAGAAGGGCGAAAAAGAGATGGACACAATTTCCGTATCGGCAGCACTGCAGATCGCGGGCCGAGCCGGTCGGTACGGCATGAAGTGGGAAGAGGGCTTCGTGACGACATTCAAGGCGGAAGATTTACCAACGTTGAAAGGTATTCTAGCACAAACGCCGGATCCACTGTCCCAAGCCGGTCTGCACCCGACTGCAGATATGATCGAGCTGTACGCGTACCATCTGCCGAACGCAACCCTCAGCAACTTGATGGAAATTTTCGTGTCCCTCAGCACGGTAGACGATTCGCTGTACTTTATGTGCAACACGGAGGACTTTAAATTTTTGGCCGAAACAATCCAGCACGTACCGCTGCCACTGCGGGCACGGTACATTTTCTGCTGTGCTCCCATCAACCGCAACATGCCCTTCGTATGCTCAATGTTTCTGAAGTACGCACGCCGCTACAGCCGCAACGAGCCGGTTACGTTCGATTGGCTGTGCAATCAGTGTGGTTGGCCGTTCCAGCTACCGCGCACGATTATCGATCTCGTGCACCTGGAGGCGGTGTTCGATGTGTTGGATCTGTACCTGTGGTTAAGCTACCGCTTCCCGGACCTGTTCCCGGACGAGAAGCTGGTGCGCGATATTCAGCGCGAGCTGGACGACATCATTCAGCAGGGTGTGTTTCAAATCACGAAACTGTTAAAAAATTCCGAAACAGCCGTCTCCACCAACACACCGGACGAAGACTCGTTCGTGATGCGGCAGAAGAAGAGCAAATACTATCGGGAAGCGGGTGCCGGTGCGGGTGGAACGCGCGGCAGGCTAACGGAACGGTTGCTGGCGCAGGGTCTCCTAACGCCGGCCATGCTGCAGGAGCTGAAACAGGAGTGGGACCAGCAAGCGAAGCGGACGGGCAAGGGCGCTGGTTCGGAGGACAACGATAACGATCCGTTCGATGGTGGAAAGAAGGGTGGCCCGGGGCGACGAAAAGTGACACGTGGCAAGGGAAAATAGATA
>KZ062785.1:0-31746 GCA_002091835.1 Anopheles maculatus
ATTTTAATGTCACACCCTTTTTATGTTTCATTGTACTTTGTACGAGGACGCTACTTCGGTTCTGGTGAGACTTGAAAGCTTCAAATGATTTAAATATGATCCCACTTTAATGTCACACCCTTTGTATGATTCATTGTACTTTGTACGGCATTTACTGTGTTTACACTTGTCGAACACGCAGCGAACTAGGTTCGAACTTATGATGAAACACAATAGAATCTATCGTGTCTATTGTCTATTGCGAATTCTATTGTGTTTCATCAAAAGTTCGAACCTATTTCGCTGAGTGTTCAGTTCAACAAGTGTAAATAAAGTGTAATACAACTTTTGTACATACCTGATTAATGAGGTCGTTTTCATAGCTTTCATTAGACGGGGACTTTCCGGTGCCTCTTGGAATTTTTGTGATAAAAATCGTTATAAGAATGGCTAGCATAGAATGCACGATCAGGCGTCCCTTATGTCGCTTCTTTTCTATCCATCCATTCCGCAAAAATAAACTAAATAGAGGATTCATGTTTACGTATTGCTCCTTTCACGAGCACCACCATATAAACCAGTTTACGCACGCACAACCAGCACAGACAAGAACGAAAACGACACTGTTCGCTACATGGTTTGTTTGTGTATTGAGACGTCAAACGCTACCCAACCAACAATAAAATTTTATTCAACTATGAATGAGACTTCAAATAAGGGTGTGTGTGTGTGTGTGTG
Source organism: Anopheles maculatus (assembly GCA_002091835.1). NCBI lineage: Eukaryota > Metazoa > Arthropoda > Insecta > Diptera > Culicidae > Anopheles > Anopheles maculatus. The sequence goes on from KZ062785.1 coordinate 718, forward strand.
TGTGTGTGTGTGTGTGTGTGTGTGTGTGTGTGTGTGTGTGTGTGTGTGTGTGTGTGTGTGTGTGTGTGTGTGTGTGTGTGTGTGTGTGTGTGTGTGTGTGTGTGTGTGTGTGTGTGTGTGTGTGTGTGTGTGTGTGTGTGTGTGTGTGTGTGTGTGTGTGTGTGTGTGTGTGTGTGTGTGTGTGTGTGTGTGTGTGTGTGTGTGCGCGCGTGTGTGTGTGTGTGTGTGTGGGAACGATAGGGGATAGAAAATCGTACAACACATCTCCTCCTTTCGATGCGAATGCAAGCTTTTTCTACAATTGATAAGAATTGCGGTCATGAAACGTACTAGATCAGAGGTCGATAAGCTCGCAAGATTTTATACTCAGATTTTATAGGGTCAGATTTTACGATTGAACCACACATTTGATTAACTATACTTCTGAAAATATAACCAAGGGAACAAGTCATAAATATATTTGTTATAATCAGTTCATTTTGCTATAGTAAATATAAAAGAGGATTCTTTCGAATTGCCGCCCTGTGTTGCCTGTTATACTGTTCGTCCTCTGGGCGGGGTTGACCGGGCCTGGTTCATTATTTTTAACTGTAATCATGTCAGCAACATCCCCCAGCACTAGCCGCTCAGCGTTATCTCAAATATAGAAACATCGCCACATGCAGTTGGTCGGTCTTACTAACACCAGCAGCACCGGAGCTGTCAAAACCTCGGTTTGTGAGCCTCTCTGTATAAATTTGGCTCAACAGACGCTCACTGTGAGCTTGCGATCAAGTTTGTGAAGTTTCCACCATTGTCCACCAGATGGTGCTACTGTTACCGTGTTGATTGACATCGGTTTGGCTGCACCAGCAGCACCGGAGCTGTCAAAACCTCGGTTTGTGAGCCTCTCTGTATAAATTTGGCTCAACAGACGCTCACTGTGAGCTTGCGATCAAGTTTGTGAAGTTTCCACCATTGTCCACCAGATGGTGCCTCTGTTTCTGTTGTTGATTGACATCGGTTTGGCTGATCAGCAGCAGCATCACTTATTGACTGTTTTGTTTCAGCAAACTTGTGGTTGTATTTAACTTTTCAGAACAGTTAAAACATTATTTTAACAACGATAAGTTCCTTGGAAAGAAAGAATCAAAATTATGAATGAGTTATGTGGGAAAAATCGTCAATTGCATGCCTGTCGTAAGTCTGGTGTGTTATACCGGTAAGCCGCAAAGTTGTTGGCAAAGTATAAAGAATCGGTGGAGTTTAAACCAAATCTCCTGCATGCTCCCTCTGCTTATGTTTGTGAAACGAGCTAGGGTCCGTGAATTGACGACCACAAACGTTGCACTGGTACGGTTTCTCGCCCGTATGCAATCGTAAATGAACCGTTAACGTTGGTTTTCGCTTGAAGCTTTTATGGCAATAGTCGCAGGTGAAGCTCTTGGTGTCGCTGTGCACAACCTGCATGTGCCGGTCGTAGGAGCTTTTGTACGTAAACGCACGATTACACACGGCACAATGATACGTCTTCCCGCCTCGGTGAATATTTTCGTGATCTTGAAGAGCGATCCGTTTGTTAAACGAACGGCCACAAAACGAGCAGTAATACTTCGGTTGTCGGCCTTGGTGCATGTTGTAATTGTGTTTCTCCCGTTTCGTTTCGGTGGTAAACTTTTTGCCACATGTGGAACATTGGTACAGCTGAACGGAAACGTCCGCATGCACGCTTCCAAGATGTTGCAGTAGATCACGGTTGAATTTGAACCCGGTTCTGCAGATAAAACATTCATTACGTCTATCCGGCGGACTTTTGGGACGGTTTAGTTGCTTTTGGGGCGCACGTTTTATCGTATGTGTTGCTCGATGTTGCCGGACATCAATTAGAGAGTGGAACTGTTTGGGACATATATCACATTGATGGAATTTCATGTCCTGTTCTGAATGAAAATGTGTTATGTGTTTGCACAAATCTTCATTTTGAGTGAACTGAGCATCACAAACCACACATTTCAAAAGTTCTGTCTGTTGCAGACGACCATCAGCATTTATCAAATGGCTGACCTTGCACAAGCGTTTTTCATCACTTGCCTCGCAAGAGCTGTGTTCCAACAGTTGATGGAAGAATGTAAAGGTCTGGCTACAACCAGTACATTGATATCCGGTACAATCTTGGTGGTGTACATCCAGTTCCGCTTGTAGTTGGAAAGTCTTTTCACAGTACAAACATCCACACGGTGCAGGTGAGAGGGCTCTTATTTCGTTTGTATCTGAATCGAATTCGTACAAGCATACTTCGTCGTCGGATACGAGCCTTTCTATCTGTAGTTCGCTCTCATGGTTCATCGATTCGCAATCAAATGTCTGCTTTTTCCTGAGATATGAATACATGTTATTGAAATTTTCTCAGCAAAATAGTATCTTCCGCATGGCATGTTCCTCTACGTACCGTAAAAGGGAATAAAATATCTTGTTTATCCTACGAATCTCGCTCGTAATGCTGAAGACAAGGCTGATATTGGTTTCGCACTCGGAACAAACTTTGGTATACTCATCGGACGGTAGCATCTATAAAAAAATTAAACAAATACTTGAACAGGTAATCTTAACAACAGTGGTCAGAATAGATCCGCGGTGCTTTGCTTACCTCCGTACCCAAGAGCGCTTGCAACTGGTTGCCTTCGTCTTCGGTGTTGAACAACTCGAAGAAACATCGGGCGGAATCACTCGGCGTTAAGCAAAACCTGCACATGGTATGGCTTAGTTCTGTGGTCATGTTGAAATTACCGCCCACGCGACTTAATACTGAAAAGAATTGTAATTTATTCTACAACGATTTACTTCCAAAACCGTTTCACCAAGCAATTTTATAGAGGTGAATGAAAAATGCCTCGTGAACAAAACAAACAAACCTAGCAATTTTGTTTCTGATTTGTTCGCAGTGACAGCAGCTGTCAACGGTTATTTTGGATGTTGGGTTTTATCAGTTTTGTAACGACGACTGCGTAAACATGAAAGAGTTTGAAGGAAATTTACGTTTTATTCCGTAATATACGCTTTCGCTTTGCTTAAATGGTAGAGAAATTATCCCATCATCTCAACTCATCTTCACTTAATAAAACTAACCATATTGACCGCGCATGCTAGCTTTCAGCTTCACGATCGACTCAAAACTCCCAACCACGATATTCTTTCAATGTCGCATTATTATCCTTTCGCATACGTCTGACTGCACTCGCTTCACCCTTGGGTACGAGCCGTTTCTTCATTTCTTTCTTTTCGCGCTGCTCTATATCGCCCTTTATCCGATTACTGACTATCGACGGTGCAATCGTACTGGCCGTGGTGGAATACGATCTTACGCTGCGTGCATCGTCGAGCAATTTTCTTACCATCGCCATACGATACTGTCGTGAAGTTGTGTCAACTGGCGTGGTTGTATCATCTGGTTCGCTCTCTGGATCGTCCGATTCTACTGCAACATGTGTGTCGTGCGTTTCGTCCACAAACTGCTTCGTGGACTCAAAATCCTCTTTCTCGGACTGGCGCTGCTGTATGATGGTAAGATTTTCCGGTTCAATTTCTTCCTCTTCGTTGCGTTCCGGCAATTCAAGCTCGGCCTGGTTGGACAATGACTCTAGGTAGCTGAAAATGGCTGCATTCGGTTCCTTCTTTTTAGCATCCTTTTGCGTCTGCTTTCCCTCGGACAATTTCATTTCTTCCTCCAATTTTCGACGGCAGTCCTCTACTTCTTTCACATCGACAAGTAGATGCTCGTTGGTTTCATCGTAATCCGGTACGGTAGATTTGTCATCTGCCTCCTCGTCATCCTCATCGGATTGTTCGTTTTCCGAACTTTCTGACCGGTTTTCTTCGTGATATTCCTTCAACAAATCATCTTCCATTTCCTGCGTAAAACCATATCCCGAACACAGCACTTCCCGGTCGAGTTCATCTTCACGCTCCAAGTCACAAAACTTCGGGTAATCTTCACTCTCGTATCCAAACTTCTTCCGGAACAGTTCACGCACACCCTGCACATCTCGATCGAAGTACATCTCGGCGTTCTGATGTGAGGTCGAAACCATCTGAGGAAAATCGATTACGATCGGCTTTTGGTCGTCCGTTATCATGATGTTGAACTCGTTGAAATCGCTGTGAATTACTCCACAGTTTCCTAGACGCACAATAAGATTCATCAAATCGTCGTACAGTGCTTCCACATTGCCCACCTCGGACACGTTTGTTAACGGGTAACCGTTGACGAGTTCCATAATAACGCAGTGCCGGTTGAAATCGATTGGTTTCGGCACGGGAAAGCCTCGATCGTACAAAGCTTTCATGTAAGCAAACTCACGCGTAGCTGAAATTCGTGACAAATAAAGCCAACTCATCCGGCGCCGCTTCCCGTGATAATCCCGCTTTTCACGCACATTTCGGAAGCAGATGCGTCCGAGCCGGTGCAGTTTCAGACACAGCGACTTTCCTTCCTCGTCCACTACGGTGTAGATGTTGGACTCCTTACCGACTCCAATCTGATTGCCGAACCCTGAAATGGCTCCACGTAGGGTCAGCGATTTTAGGGCCAAATAATCGTATCCTGCGTTCGTTAACCGGTATCCATCGACTGCAAATGAAGAACCGCAAGGAAAGAAATGGAACAATCATCGGATAGCTACAGAACGATTCGCCACTACTTACATCTTTTGCCTCGTTCGTACGTTAGTAGCTTGTGCTTGCATAGTTCGCGCAACAGTTTATGAAGTCCACCAGTTTTCAGGCTTGCAATAGCGGCCACCAAAACACCCGGAACAAGTTCGTGATTCTTCATCCCCATCTCGATCTGCACACACAAAAAAGTATGCAATAAATGAAACGTTCAACGAAATCAACGATTTTGCATTACTTACCGCTGTCAAGATGCGAAAATCTTCCTTCGTGAGGTAACGAAGTATGGATACATTAAGTTTTCCCATGATTTTTTCGCTTTCTTTCTGTGGTTCCGTCCAGTTTGTGGAAAATGTTCCTTTCCTCGTGTTTCGAGCGAGTTTCTGTTTACGTTTATTTGCTGTCAAAAAGAAAGGCCCATAGCCTAAGGTTGCTGTAATTGAGATGTCCATTGAGGTGTATACAGCCAGCAATAGGACATTTTATTGCACATTTCCAGCCATCCCTGGACCAAAAAAAAGCTGGTAATGAGAAAAACGAGCTCAAATTTACTTTCATTATAATTATTGCGAATAATCTGCATTGCTAGAACATACGGATCCGGCACATTCCAATTCCGACATTTCCAATGCCGGCATGTCAGCGAAAAGCCTACGATGACAGCTTCGGCCCTTTGTTATGGAAAAGACAAGAAGGGAAACAACGGCCAGCAGGAGGCAACAGGCAAAGGAGAAAAAATAGTAAACGTCACTACTGTGAGTTGGAAGTTATGGTGGAAGTAAGAAAAAAGTGACACAAATTCAATTTACCCAAAGCAATTTCGCTCGCCTGTTGTCTGTCCTGTGTTCCGTTGGCCAGCTGTTGGCCCTTGGCAAAAATGTCCGCAAGAAGCGCCTACTGACGCAAGGAACCGATCTGTTTAATCAGCGGCCCGAGAAAGGCATACAATTTTTGCAGGAGAACGGGCTGCTTAATGCCGTGCTCGATCCACAGGAGGTGGCCCAGTTTTTACGTGAAAATTCGGGCCTGGACAAGAAGATGATTGGCGAGTACATTAGCAAGAAGAAAAATGTGGAAAGCCGCATCTTGGAGGTGTTTGTGAAGTCGTTCGACTTTGCCGGGTTGACCATCGATCAGGCGCTTCGGCTGTATCTGGAAACGTTCCGGTTGCCCGGTGAAGCTCCGCTGATTTCGCTCGTGATGGAACATTTTGCTGACCATTGGCATGTAAGTATTGTACATATAATGCTCTGATTATATTAATCGATCGAACTGAAACATCGATTTTGTTCCTCAGGGGGCTTTGCAGCCGAGCTGTACATAAATTACGATTGCGATCTGTATTGTTCCAATCTGTTCGAGGACCTTACAAAGCTGCTGTCGAAAAACACGCTCTCGGCAACACAGGCCATCTATAGCATCCACACCCTTTCGATGGATGCACTGCTGACGATTGTCGAATCGATCGAACGAAATTGCGTGCAGTCGAAAAATGGCCAGAAACCGAAGTACATGCGACATTCGCGAAACAATTCCTATGCTACGGCAAAGATTGTGTTGGATGCGGCCACGATTGGTACACCGGTGCCACCGCCTCCTGTCCGGGACACCAGTGGACAGGTAGCACTCGAGCTGGAAGCTGACAGCGAAGAGCCGGGAGGTAATGCAGAACCGGCCGTGCTGGTGGAGAATATTAGCAAATTTCTACACTCTAGTCAAGGTGATCGATTAAGTCGTGGAGCGATCGTTGGTGGCACATCCGCCGAAGATGAGCCTACCGTCGAGGGTGGAACACTTCCCGATGCATCGCCGCAGAAGCTTACGCACGAAGAGCTGGCGGCGATCAAGCGCAAGAAGCGCCTACTGACGCAAGGAACCGATCTGTTTAATCAGCGGCCCGAGAAAGGCATACAATTTTTGCAGGAGAACGGGCTGCTTAATGCCGTGCTCGATCCACAGGAGGTGGCCCAGTTTTTACGTGAAAATTCGGGCCTGGACAAGAAGATGATTGGCGAGTACATTAGCAAGAAGAAAAATGTGGAAAGCCGCATCTTGGAGGTGTTTGTGAAGTCGTTCGACTTTGCCGGGTTGACCATCGATCAGGCGCTTCGGCTGTATCTGGAAACGTTCCGGTTGCCCGGTGAAGCTCCGCTGATTTCGCTCGTGATGGAACATTTTGCTGACCATTGGCATGTAAGTATTGTACATATAATGCTCTGATTATATTAATCGATCGAACTGAAACATCGATTTTGTTCCTCAGGAATGCAACAACGAACCGTTCGCCAACACTGACGCAGCCTTCCGTTTGGCATACGCAGTGATCATGCTCAACATGGATCAACACAATCACAATGCGAAGCGCCTAAACGTACCAATGACGGTCGATGATTTCCTGCGCAACTTGCGTGGTTTAAATGGGAACTCGGACTTTGATCAGGAGATGCTTACAAAAATATACCATTCGATAAGGTAGGACGGCAGTTTTAAAATAAACATCCGAGAGATACGGCCATAACGAAACTTTTTCTTCATCCAACAGGAACGAAGAAATCGTCATGCCCGCCGAACAGACGGGTCTAGTGCGTGAAAACTACCTGTGGAAGGTGCTGCTGCGCCGTGGAGCAACGAAGGACGGTATCTTCCATCACGTCTTCGGATCGCAGCACGATCGTGAGCTGTATCGCGTTATTCAGGGTTCAACGCTGGCCGCACTAAGCTTCGTTTTCGACAAATCACTCGATAACGTTTCACTGTACCAAAAGGCAATCGGAGGTTTCACAAAGTCGGCCGCCATTGCAGCCCATTTCCAACTGCACGGTGACTTTGACGCGCTCATCCTAACACTGTGCAAGTTTACGACGCTCCTTACACCGCCGCCGAACGATGCGAACGAAATAACGGCCAGCGTTATGTTTGGTCAGAACGTAAAGGCACAGCTGGCTATGCGCACCGTGTTCGGGCTCGTACACGAACATGGCGATTGTATGCGCGAGGGCTGGCGACACACGACCGATGTGCTGTTGCAGCTGTTCAAGGCAAAGCTACTGCCCAAATCCCTGATGGAGGCGGAAGATTTTTGCGAAGCAAACGGTAAGGTAACGCTGCTGCGTGAACCCAACCCGCTGCCCAAAACGGAGGCCGGCCTGTTTAGCTCGCTGTACTCGTATCTGGCGAACGACGGCCAGCGACAACCATCGTACGAAGAGCAGGAAGTGATAAAGCTTTCGCGCAAGTGCATTCGCGAATGTCAGATCGAGCAGATCGTGAACGAGTCAAAGTTTTTGCAGCTAGAATCGCTGGAGGAGCTGATCGGATGTTTGCTGGCGATGATCGTACCACCCGAAGCGCACAAATCTACCGCACCACCGTACGGCGAGTGTACGGTGGTGTTTCTGCTCGAGCTGCTGGTGAAAGTGCTGATACAGAATCGCGATCGGTTGCTGCCGGTTTGGGCCCGGGTGCAGGACAAGCTGTACACCCTGCTGGTGGGTGCGTCAACGCATGAGTACACCTATCTGCTACAGCGTACGACGGTTGCCCTGCTCAAGTTGGCGATCTATCTGATGCGCAACGAGGAAATCTGCTCCACCATTCTGCAGAGCTTGCGTATGCTGCTGGCACTGCGGCCAGCCGTCATACTGGCCATCTCGAAACCGATTTCGATCGGTATGTACGAGCTGCTGAAAACGAGTGCGCAAAACATCCACACCGAAGCGGACTGGGTGATCGTTTTTACCGTACTGGAATGTGTTGGCGCTGGAGCAATGCCGCCGGATTACTCGGTCGAACAGCAGGTGGCGGTTAGTGGTGCCAAATCGGACGGTGCGTTAAGTAGCGAGGAAGATTCAGGTCTGCCCGATCGTGGATACATTTCCGACTCGGAACTGAGCACTGGCACGCTGCCTTTGGTAAAGCCGGCACCACTCCCGAGCAGTCCGACCACGGGCGATGCGTGGATAATGGTCAACAAGGACGCGATTGATCTTGTGCCGGGAGGTTCCGGTGGCCAGTCGCCCGCGAGCTCCATTCGACACTCGATTCAATATCACTGTAAGCTGCTGGAGCATTCGCCGTTTGCGCTGGTGAAATGTTGGGAAAGTCTGGCGTTCATCGTGCGCAACGTAGCGCACATTACGCCTTACAACTTTGAAAGCTGTGTACGTTGCATACGCACCTTTGTGGAAGCGTCCATGGGCCAGATACATCCACAGCAGCGTGAGTATCAGCCGAATAAAAGAAAACCCGGTTCGGCAAAGGAAAGGCAGCGAAAGCGTGATGGCGCATCGCACCAGGGTGGTGCCTCATCTTCATCCTCATCGCTCGCAATGGACAGCAGCGATAGTGAATCGAGTGTGGAAGAGCTACCGGAACGGTATCAATCGATCTCGATTCAACTGCTCGATCTGATGCACACACTGCACACACGCACGGCACAGATCTTTCGCTGGTGGGCCGAAGAGGGTGGCGCTGTGCCACAGTGCGCCTCTCTCTGGTCACAGGGCTGGTGTCCGTTGCTGCAAGGCATAGCGCGGCTTGCAACGGACCATCGAAGGCAGGTCCGTACTAGCGCTATTACGTGCTTGCAGCGCGCCTTACTTGTCCAGGACCTTCAAACGCTGACCGGACTGGAATGGGCAGGATGTTTCAAGCAGGTAGGTTTACAGTAAAAGCTAACGACCTGTAAGGTCATGTCTACCCTTTTTTGGCTTACTAGATTTATTGTTACCTCATAATAGTTAGATAATCAGTTCCCACTATGGGGGAACGGCCGAGACGAGACTTGAACCCCGCTCCTGTCGAGTGAAGATCGGCGCCGTTATCGTATACACCACCGGGCCGCCGCCAGTTCGAGTATGGTACATCTTAGCAAAAACTATTCATCTTATCGGGTCTTTGTTAACAAATACGGATACAATTTATATCGACTTACGTACGATATTTTACAAACCGTAGACAGGAACAAATTATAGGCCTAGAACAAGAGACTGTAGTACAAAAGATGATAACGAAGGATTTGGCATTAATTGCGTTAGTGGGAATTACCTCTTCGGCGAGCCCCCCCCTAACCGGCGAGGCCCCGAGCGGCCGCTCCCTCCGCACCTAGGTTGATCCGCCACTGGGACTCGTCGGATGTGGCTGGAATCGGGATCGTCCAAAGGTGCTGTGTTGTGCTTGATGGAGCGGAGTTTTGTGGAGATGTCTAGGTTGTGCCAGGGTGTGTTCCAGTGTTGAGCGACTATTGCGTTAGTGAAGCGAATGGTGTCTCGGCGTGAAAGAGCGCTTTGTGGTTCGGCTGGACGGAGCCGACCTTCGTTGGCCAGTCGATCAGCATTCTTATTTTCGTCTATTTCGTAATGAGCCGGAATCCAACAGAGGGTTATTGCAGGTGATGATGGGATGTCATCGGAGCTGGATTAATAATAATTATATGGATCATCTGGGCCGTTCCCCCATAGTGAGGATTGACTAACCAACTATGCGGTATCAATTAGTCTAGTAAGCCAGAAATGGCAGGCATGACCTTAAGAGGTCGTTAGGCCAAGAAAGAAGAAGAAGATGGATATGACATTTGATGCGACGATCCTACCGAGTGAAGAATCCAGAATCTCCAGATATTTGTAGAAACCATACCGTTTTCAAGAATGTGCAGGAATTATAAAGGATCTTGCATTTTAAAGTCGTACAGGACTGTAATGGCCCCGATTGCACATTCTCGCTTTGCTCCAGAATGGAGTCGGTCATACCCGGAGCCTCACGATCTCCAATTTGTCTGTCTATAATACAAATTCCTTATGTTATCCGTTAAGAAATAACACAGTTCCTTATGTTATCCATTGGTTCCAAGTGTTTTCATCGGTTTTACGATAACCTCCATTAATTTTCTGGTTTTTCCATTTTCTTTGCTTAGTACCATATGTCCCTTTGTTAAGATTATTTGAACGTTTCAAGGCCATCACAGATTTATCTATACAATAATGATAATAATACAATAATGGGCGAACCGGTGGTAGATGCGACAATGGCCCCGATCTTCACATGGCGGGACCGGGGTTCAAGTCTCATAGTGAGGACTGACTATCCAACTATGCGGTAACAATAAGTCTAGTAAGCCAAAAATGACAGGCATGACCTAAGTGGTTGCTAGTTAGGCCAAGAAAGAAGAATGATAATATCGACAATACGGCTTTAAGCTGTCATTCTCGGAAATAAATAAATAATAATGATAATAGTGATTAATTATGAATTTCGCCACAGGTTTTGTTCCCCTTGCTCCAGGAACTGTTGCAGGAAAAAGCGACCGGTCCGGTAGAGGTGTCACTACTCGAAGAATCCCGCATTCGAACGGCCACGATCATGTCCAAAGTGTTTCTCCACCATTTGACGCCGTTGATTGCGTTGCCTAACTTCCAGGAGCTGTGGCTCGAGATACTGGACTATTTCGAACGGTTTATGACGGCCGGTTCGGACATGTTGTATGAGGCGGTGTTGGAAAGTCTCAAGAACATGCTGCTCGTAATGCATTCGGTAAGAGGTTTCAACGATAAATTACTTGTTTTCGTTGAATGTGATTTTCATTGATGGTTTCGCGTCTTTAGGTTTGCGTGTTTCACAACACGGATGGTGTCACACATTCGATGCTGTGGGATGTCACCTGGCAGCGAATATCCGGCTTTTTGCCCAATCTCAAGGATGAACTGTTCAAGCACGAAGGTAGGAGCAATTTATAGCACAATATTTTATACCATCCCTTACTATCGAATTTATCCCTTTGCAGCCGCCCGATCATCAGTTAGTATTAGTGGTGGCAGTGGTACGGGAACAGGTCATGTGGGCCCTGGAGCAACGCATGCAGGCCCAATCGTTCCACCGACACTTGCCGGGGAGCAACAGCACGTGTTAGAAGGCGGCCAGATTAACAACAGCTCGGCCGTATCGGAAAGTATTAGTCCGCGTGTTGTGCTACATCCAGTGCCGGTTTCGACAGTTCCAGTGCTGTCCGCTTCACCGCCAGATACATTCGTTCCACATCCACTACCCGCCACTGTCAGTTATCCGGTGTCATCCACAGTTGAAGTACATCGCACACCCGTCCACCGAGCAGCTCCGAACAATTTGCTGATGAGCAACACGGCAACGAGTGATTTTAATGCACTTCCGCTGGTTTTGCCGCGTGCTACAACGTTACCATCACCGGCTGAGTTATCCAGTACCGGGCAGGAAGATGCTGTGAATGTGCTGCTTTCGTCTCCCGCAAGGGATCTCGTAACGCAGCAAAATCAAACAGTCCCTCCTCCGTTGGTAGCGCCCATTGCTTCGAACATTATTGAATTACCGGGATTTCCGGGAGTGGCTCGTACACAGCATTTGCCAATCAATGCACTGGACGCTAAACAGAGCGAACCGGAAAGGGAGTCTTCAATAGCCACCGCCGAAATGATCCCCGATCTAGAAGCGGGAAACGTGCCCTTGAGTCATCGCCTGGCAGGTTCTCAGTATCCGTCGCTGCAGCACGTACCGATCGGTATTGCGCAAAGCTTTGCACCGATCTTCGTCCAGCCAAATCCGCTTCCAGCGGAAACGTCCGACATCTACTCGGACTACATTAACGATCCGTACAATCTGACACTGCAAATCGACAACGGAAACGCCGGTAACATTCCGAGCGTCGCATCTGCATCGATCGAGGACGGGAAATCGAGCCCGACGCCAGTGGCGGCAACGGCATTGACGACAATGACGACAACAACGACAACGACGTCGTCGTCTGCCCAGTTGGCGAACGTGTTTCAATCTGCGCAATATTTTAGTTTCCCGGCCAGTGGCCGTATACCGCCCGGATCAGAGATGCTTTTCGGGGAACCGTAGAAGTACTTTTTCGGAATTCTTTTTTGAATAGCGAACATTCCTAACGACCGCTTGTCATTGTGTCTGAGTTCGGTTGTTGTGCCAGAGCAGAGGTGGCAATTTTTAGCAAATTTACTGCACTCCTTGCGGGAGTTTGGTTACGTATCGGGGAGCTGTCTACAGTGTGAGTGAGACTCAACACAACACATAATGGCCGGGTAGGTGCGATCGAAGCACGGTCTAATTCCGAACTTTCGAACGGTAACGAATGCATATTTTAAGCAGATCACTTATATTACTCCTATCTTCGAGCGAAGCTAGATTCTCGGTGTCGTGCAAGCGCCGTCGTGGTAGCGCCAACGTATTTTTTGGTGTCAAATCGGCAAAAATCCTCTTCCGTTTTGTTAGCAAATTATTGTAAAGTCGTATTTGTTTATAACGCCGGCCGGAAGATCATTCAAGGGCTGGGGCGATTGTTGTTCAATTTTAATTCCACTGTTTGTGTTTTGTTTAGGTTTTTGCCAATTTAATGCTATCCGTTCCCAATCTGTTAACGTATTATTATTAGGCGAAGCACCACTGCTAGCATTATCTCTCCCAGGGGACACGGGAATAGTGGAGGTAGTCTCTTATTTAACCACATGGTACTTGTTTTTATAAAAATATCGCTCAGCAATTTATAGTCTCGTTTAAGGACTCTTGCAAATGTTAAGCGTGATTTCGCACACAGACGTTTCACGAACGGCATGCGTGGAATGGACGAAGCTGGACACACAAACACATGCACGAACGTCCTTTCTAACACACATTGTACGATGTTCAATAGCGAAATGAGATCAAAGTTTAAGAAATAAATATATTACAAATAGCTCTTCTTGTTTGATTGATTCGCACAATGAATGAGAAAAGACTCGACCGATCGAGCATCTAGTCAATGATATCTTGAGCGTAGATCCGCCTTCGTGTTGACTCCAACATGTAGTAAACATCATTTATTTATCAGCAGGGACTACGTTCCGGCGGATGCTTCATTACGAAAGATGGCCACTAGCTGGTCCGGACTGAACCGACAACCATCTTTATCTAGCACGATCGTTTTCTGGCGTGATTTGGACCCTCGATCGAGACTGATATCACTTTTGCGCAACTCTAGCAGCTTGGAAAGATATTTTATCAGTTCCGTGTTTGCTTCGCCATCGATCGGAGGAGCAGCTGTGGAAACGGAGTAAGAATTTAGCAAAATGTAGCCCAACAGATTCTACTTCCTGCAAGCTCTCTTACCGATTTGACAACCGATTCTTTCCTCACTAACATCCGTGATTCCGCTCGTTTTAGCTCCCGGTTTTGCCAATATCTTTACGATCAAGTTTCCCGTCTTGGCATCCACGAGTACGGGGCCATTCGAAGGTGGCGTTTTGTCAGGTTCATCTTTTCCCGTTTTTGAATGTTTAGCACTGCCTGTTTTGGCGGACTTCTTAGACATTCTGCTAAACTTCGACGCTGTCTGCCACTCTGTAGGATTGGTCAATTTTGAAAGAGTTGTTTGGACCACTCGGTGCATTGAGATTGCCAAGCTGGCCTGTGTTGAGCTAATTGTGATTAGTTTGTTTACAAACAGCTGATTTTGACATTTCTGCACCGTGGGGGAATGCAGAATTTCTCTACACCGGTGTGGAAAATCTTATTATTTGCTACTTTTATTTGTTAAACGCAACAGAACTGCAGCAAGAATTGGTTCGGAAGCTATAGGGCACATATTGTCTTGTGCTTGATTATTCGCTCGATTGATTGGTCCCGCTGTAAGTACATATAGCTTTAAAACAAGCGCATCTTATCAAAGAGAAAGTGAGCAGGTTGGCTGGCTGTCGGGCGAAAGGCGGCTCCACCGTGACGTTGATTGGGCTGCTGCTGGTTTTGTTGGTCTGTGACCTCATTTGTCTTTCAAGCCTTCATTATCAAGCATTTACAACAAAGTGCGCAAGCCACTCTCTGCTCGTTGCAGCAGAGGCCACAGTTCAGGACTAAAATTGACTGAAACGGCTACGAGTTATTGGTTGCGTTTGAAAATGTGAATTTAATTTGCAAACCATTGTCTGTTTGTGAAACAAAGACGCAGACGGTGCGACGCACACAGTGTTGATTGTACACAACAAACCTTACATAAGGCTCAGGAAGAAGGACAAGACAGACGGGCCAGTTTAACGATACAAAACAAACAAATCGTTTGACGATCACGATCACATCGCAGCTAGGGAATTGTTTGGGCGCAGCTTGTTTGTTGTGTGTGGGGTACACCTTCGTGGAATGAATTCCGTGTTTCGTCAGCTTTCCGCAGCTCTGTCGAGTGCCAGCTTTAGAGGAATTAATGTGCAATCGAGACAATTTCAACGAATCATCACCGTAGCCAGCAGAGCAGTCACCGCTCAGACCAATCGCAACTATTGCTGCTTTGAGATGAAACCGAAGGTGTACGTGACCCGGAATGATTACGCTCGAATTGGGTTGGATCTGTTAAGAGAAGAGTAAGTTGTATAGAAGAAAAGCGTGATATCTCTTCGTAAAGTGGCGATTAATGTTCCGGGTTTTTTTTTCCCTTTTTAGATGTGATATTTCTCTCTGGGACGAAGCGTACCCTGTGCCGCGGGATGAATTTCTCAAGAATGTGGCCGGCAAAGATGCGATCTACTGCTCACTGAACGATCGTATCGACAAAGAGTTGCTCGATCAGGCAGGACCCAATCTTAAGGTCATCTCTACCATCTCGGTTGGGTAGGTCGAAGCGGCCAAGGGAAGGCGACAGGCGCTAAAGATTGTTGTTTCCATTTTCCAGCTACGATCACATCGACGTCAAGGAATGCAAACAGCGAGGAATACGCATTGGTTACACACCGGACGTTCTAACTGATGCGACGGCCGAACTGACGGTTGCACTGCTGCTGGCAACGGCGCGTCGTTTGTTCGAGGCCAACAAACAGGTTCATACGGGTGGCTGGAAATCGTGGTCTCCGATGTGGATGTGTGGCAAGGGAGTAAAAAGTTCTATTGTGGGAATCTTTGGCTTCGGTCGCATCGGTCAAGAGGTGGCAAAGCGTTTGGCGCCGTTTAAGCCGTCCCGGATTCAGTTCACCAGCCGTACGGATAAATTTCTCACTGCGGAAGATTTGGGTGTCACGCAAGTTCCATTCGATGAGTTGGTCGAAACGAGCGATTTCCTTATCATTGCCTGCTCGTACAATATCGAAACGGCCAATTTGTTCAACGATGCAGTGTTTTCGCGCATGAAACCATCGGCGATCTTAATCAACACCAGCCGCGGTGGCGTGGTAGAGCAGCACGATCTGATTCATGCTCTGCGTGCGGGTAAAATACAGGCAGCAGGATTGGATGTCACCACGCCGGAACCACTCCCGCTAGATAATCCTTTGCTCACGCTACCGAACGTTGTGGTGCTGCCACACATTGGCAGTGCAGATATTGAAACTCGCATCGAAATGTCGCGCATAACTGCGTGCAATATTTTGGCCGGATTGAAGGGTGTAAAGATGCTTTCGGAAGTTTAGCTGTGCGTCGCGGAAGCAAACTACGGTGAACTATTGTTAATGCTCAATGTTGCAAAATAAAATATCCATATTGACCGATTTTCACTTAATCATGTACGGGAATATTTTCATTTGACTCTTTGTCGGAAAGGGTGGGATTACATGTGAAAATGCTTAGCTACCCACACGCATCGGAGGCGAAACTAGGATGACACCGTCCCCGCGCACAAACAACATCGGTATGGTGCGCTTGGTTGTTTTGTACACCTCTTCATACGTTTCTTCATCGATTTCTACTGTGGTTACAGTTTCTTCGGCATCGCCCAGCACCATGTTGAGATGTTGATCAAACGCCTAGAAGCCATGTAAGGGAAACCGATAAAATTAGCGATAATATGTAATCAATTTACTGGTTAACTTAGGAAAACGGCATCTAGCTTACATGCAATCGTCCACGCAATTCACGTTCGTAGCGCATCTTGACGTAAATCTTTTCGTCCAAACTTAACCGGATAAGATCCAATGGTTCCTTCACGGGGATGATCGGCATCTGGAAAACGAGAGCGGTCCATAACTGGATTAATCACAAAATTCATACGGAGAGAGAATTAATATACCAACAGACCTGTTCTTCTTCAGCCATTTTGAGCGTTGAATTGAACTATTGGAATAAATTGGAGATTTTCACAAGCAAATGCCGCTGTCGGCGTTGTATTTTGTTGTTGATACTGCGGGACGCGGATTCGCAAATTGGCTTTGAAGTTTTGAGTGTAAACAAATGCCGAAAGGCGGGTGGGTTTATGTTATGGATTACAAACTTGAACATCTTTTTTTCCCAATTATTTCAAAGACATTACTAAAATAAACGAAAATTCTTCTAGAAATATGTAATAAAAATAAAGTACCACCCTATTATGAGCAATGTTTTATCAAACAGGGTTCGTGTTTTTTTTTAACAAAAGAAAGAAAAGTTATCTGTTCGTAGAAAAAATTGCAAATGGATCTCGAACTAGATTTGACAGTTGACGGAATAGAATGACACATCTGGATGACAACCGGTTGGTTGTAAACATGTGGTGCGTATTGTTTGGAAGAGGACAACGTGCCATGAAATTGTGAGCATCGTAGTTGCTAGCGCACTTGAATTTGTTACAATATTAAAGACTATTGACTCCAGATTGATCGTGTTATTGGTTTTTGGTAAGTATTGCCTTGTTTTTATGTAGGCTAGACGTGTATGCCCTACCGCCTTTTTCGATGTGCATGTAAAGAACTAGGCCGGCCAGAAACGGCGCGTGCTATGTTAACGACAGGACACAATTGAAAGTGCAGAAAGAATTTACTTTTAATATTGTTAATTGTTGAAAATGGTAGCTTTTAAACGAGAACGTCCTATCGTGGCCCTGAAATGAGGCTAATTACAAACTGAAAACAGAGAAAAAGCTGCTGTACGAACGTACCTAACCTCACTTTACTGATCCGCTTGTTTACCTTTCGTTACAGTTTGTAAGCTATGAGTTTCCGTGGACGTGGAGGTGGTGGTTTCGGCGGTGGCGGTGGCGGTGGCTTCGGCGGTGGAGGTGGCGGTGGCTTTGGTGGCCGAGGTGGAGGTGGCGGCTTTGGTGGCCGAGGAGGAGGTGGTGGCTTTGGTGGCCGAGGAGGTGGTGGAGGTTTTGGTGGCCGTGGCGGCCGTGGAGGTGGTTTTGGTGGCCGTGGCGGTTTTAATAGAAGCTTCGGAGACGATGGACCGAAGCAACTCGTTCCCCTCGGATTCTTCGATTATCCGTGTCAGGAGGATTTGATCGCCAAGGTAGAAATAGAAAATGTCCCGTTCTTCAATGCACCCATCTATATGGAAGGTGAGAAGCAGATCGGCAAGGTGGACGAGATTTTTGGCAATCTGCGTGATTACTACGTGTCGATCAAGCTGGACGATAACATGAAACCGGACGGATTCCAGCCGAAGCAGAAGTTGTTCATTGATTCGGCGAAACTGATGCGGCTTGCGAGATTTATGCCAGGAGTTCCGTGGCCGCGGAGGTGGTGGCGGCGGTGGCGGTGGTTTCCGTGGTCGAGGCGGCGGTGGTGGTGGTGGTGGAGGCGGCGGCGGATTCCGTGGACGTGGTGGAGGCCGAAGGTAATTGTCATTGTAGTTTCATGTGTAAACTACACACGGAGAGGAGCGTCGTCTAGGTTTACGGAAGCGTACACTGTGTCCGTAAGAGAATTTGTCTATATAAGTACTGTAAAGTTTAAGGTCGAGAAATATATGTGTTTCTTCCCGATCATGAGGAAGTGTCCTAAGAAAAGTTCAGCAGCATTGTTTATATTGCACTCGTTGGATACTATATTTAAGTTATGGATTTATTGACTTACTACAAAAATTATACCCTGTCTACTGGCACTACTCGATCTACATCAAATCTAACGGGAGAAGAGGATGGCATCTTCGTTGCATTCCCTCCTACATACTGGACAGCATTTCTTCTCTTCCAACCACCGGTCGATGCACAAGCCGTGGAACTGATGAACGCACAGCGACAAGCTTTTACATGATGCCTGATCGATATGTTCCAAACAGATGGGACACACTGGGTTCAAAGCGATTTTGCTGTAGAATGAAACGCGGTTTAAAAATGTGTACAAAGAGACAGGAATTTAATAATATGAATGTGAACACGATAGATACCCGGGCCCTATTTCCGAAGTAATAATTCTGGGTGGCAGGAAAGTTGCTATAAAACGGATAAGCTTAAATTCATCTTTGTAGCAGAACTCGTTCCGCAGCTTAAACTCCTCCCAGTACTGGTAGGTGCTGTCGAAGCAATGTCGATCGAGCATGTGCTCCGCTAAGCCACTGCAGTTTTGCAGGATGAAGCCATCATTTTCCAGCCGGAAGCACACACAAACTGGACAACGCAGTGTGCGAAGCTGTTGCTCTCCGCTAGGTTCATTACTGCTCGGGTGTACATCACGTGCATGTTCATACAGCGTTTCGATAGTCTGTCGTTCTAAGCCACAGTACGGGCAGGTATAGATATCGATGGGATCGTGCTGATCTCGGTTCACCTTACGGGAGTATTTCGCGAGCAGCTCGTCGTACGTGATCAAACGTTGCAGTGGGTGGTGTGGCTCCGAACAAACTGCTCTCAACTTTGGACATACCAGACAGCAGTACGTGCGTCCGTTCAGGAAAACTGCAACGGAGGAATCGGGTGAACGCACTGTTTCGGGAGAAGATCTTGCCGTGGTACTTACTGCTCATGGTTGTTGATCGTTGAAGACGCTCGTTTGATTGCTTGCGCACCGTACCGTTCGCTGGAAAAAGGGCGAGTGTTATGAGTCGCAATCGATGGATGCTGTTTGTTGGGAAGCATTGATCCGTGTGACTGATAACAGCGACGATTGGTAACGGTGCGAAGAAGATCGCACCAAAGCACCGTGTCACAGCTTCCACAAACCGAGATGTAACAATGAAGTTTTTCTCAGAGTATTCCTGTTACAATACTTAATCGAGAACGTATTCGGAAATGAGATTATCATACACTGATAAGAAAGTGTTGTTCTAAGCCTCAACCAGCCATAACAAAACCAATGACTCAATCGAACTGCTCGTGTAATAAAGAGTTAATCATTGGTTGCTTCATCTATGAGTAAATTCATCCAGGCTCAACTATAGCCAAATAGCATAAAGGCTTGAAACGACACCACGTTGTAAATGGCAAATACTGTTCCTCAGTCAATTCACGCTTTTATGTGAGCAATTGTACAGCGTTAACGGTTTGCTTCAAAGCTCACCACATTATTCTCACCACAATCACACCATTTGCATGGAGGGGAAGTTCACCAACGTGGTGAGTTGATCCCTTCCCGTTTTGGTATGCTCTCGCTTGAATGCGAGGAAGGGGTTAACGAGTTCGTAAAGTGTATTTGAAAATTTAAACGATGATTTTATTCTTTAAGTTGCACCCTATTCTTCAATCAGTGTGATAAGGATTCATTTTAAATGACAAAACCTAATATTTTCCTACAGCACCGTCTTCGAATAGAATTTCATTTTAAAGTTCCAAAGAACAAGAAATTCGTTTGGGGAATTTCAAACTGCTGCCTTACCACGTGTCAAATGGCGCGGGATCGTCCCTCTTTTATTGCGATGCTTTTCAACCTACGCAGCAATTATTTCCTCTTCATGGTATCCGACACGTGATCGATAATGCAAATGTTTTTTTTTGTTGTTCTCGTGCTGCAAGATGATGAGGACCCTTGGAAAAGTTGTAAACTTTACTTTGACATGCCATTATTGTCCTTTACATATCGGTGCGGCCTTTGGGAGCCGAATCGTTGCATACGTTTTAAACTTTGCTGGAAGAAAGACTGATGATGGCGATGATGTCTGGTAGCTAAAAATCGAACTTCGTTTTATGTTTTTAAGGTTGTTACAAAAAGACATTTATTCACACCAATTAACGTTCCACATTACATCAAATATTATACGCGCCAAAGTTACGCACAGACATGTTAACACTTATTACACGGATTTTTACGTTGCGAATTGGGCTCCCGCTGCCTCGGACGCTAGGACGCTTCTGGCTCTCTCGCGCTCTCCGGTGGCTACGCGCGCGATCGCTGACCTCACGGTAGATCGCACTTACACATCAACCGGTGACCGTTACATGTCACCGGTGAGTTCCCGTGACAGATCTAGCGAGCCAGGTTAGACCATAACACTTCGTATTCACAAAATAGTTTCAGTCAATTGTACGTAAGTACATTACAGGCAAATACTTGGCATCGACAGGTCCTGATTGGGAGATATGGTAAGCATAACAGAAAATAGCTGTTAGTTAGCCTCTCAGCTCTAGAGGGTGCTCAGATGTACAGTAAAACCCATTTCCTGTAGTGAACCAGCAAGGTGGGAATGATTTTCCACTTACCGTAAAATGTTTGGCAAAAGATGTAGACAGGATGGAAAAAAAACTCTACGAATCCCTTTAATCGGTCGAGAAGAGAGTAGAGTTGTAAAAAAAAAACAAAAATACAAGATCTACAATTTTTTTGCTCCATTTTTTTTGCATGGCTAATTCCATTTAAAATTGTAAGGTGTGGAATGTAATATCGTTTAACATCTAGAAACCTGATATTGTGGAAGTGAATCTTAGATATTGCTACACTCCACGGGATTTTCAAAATGGTTCACTACTGCAGCTACCGGTTTAATGATTTCCGTATCACAAAATGCTTTCTCATGGTTAGGGGGATATTATGCAGAGTCAGAAAAAATAATTTCATATGAGAAATTGTCCTTTTGCGCACCTGTCACGCTTCTCTGTCAGGGTGATACATACAAAAAAAAATGGTTGAAACAATCCAGCGACGGACGGACGATCATCCCTCTTCAAAACCACTCAGCTGTGAGATATTGAAACGAGCTTGTCGCCCGTCCGGGGACGACCAAAACTAGGCGCGTATATGCGGAAGCGATTCCGGATCAGTGTGTACGTGTTGAACTTGAGATTGAAACAATCCAACAACAAAAAAAAAGCCATTTAAACTGTATATCATCGTGAGTAACTTCACACGACGGACACAATCCTGAAGCTTGCAAAAGCTGCAAAAGAGGGCGAAAAAGCATCATCGTCGGTTGAACTGTGTCAATGTTGTAGATACGCAAAAATCATCGGATGCTGCACACCAGGAAAGCCAAATCGGAAAGACCCAAAAAAAAAACTGTCGGTAAATATTGACCCGTAGGGCATCCAGAATTCCAGATCTTGGGGCGCCTATTTCCCGGGGGCGGGTATTTCGGACACCTTTTCATTTTGGCGTCGTCGTCACCGTTTGTTGTGACTCGCTCTCTCGGTCTGTCTTTGGCCCGTTGTTGCCCATTCTTCGGCATTCTTTGGCATCCCATTTGGGGGGCAAGCTGTGCAAGCGCCGCCTGTGGAGCGGACCCTGACGGAGTAGTCTGAAAGTAGCAAAAAAAAAAAGGCGGGCCGTACATAACTTGTGCCTCGTTTGTAGCCAATGATAACGGACAATCAAACAGGGAGGCGTAAGAATGGTTGCTGTTTTATTTATTTGACCATTCTACGAGTATTTGCTTTCACATTCCTTTGGAACATCGGTTGGCACGACTGACGATGTCCTTGGAGAATTGATGATGGTTTGAAGCCAAGCTGACGCACAGGTATGGCTTCTTGCCAGGTGCCAGCTACATCCGGTCGCTTACCCACAGCCAGAAACCGGAAGGTGGTGGAATATTTACGAATCTACTTTTCATTTCCATTCCAGCCATTGTTTACAAATTTGCAAGGGCCGGATGGGATCCCGGGGCAGACGTCGCTAGGTGCTCTGTGCGGTGATTTGTCAAGTTAGAACGGCTAGAAATAATGTGAACAATGTGCAATCAGTCTAACATTTGAACCACGTGCAGGTATCCTTAAAAAGGTTGATGAAGATGTTTGTAGTACGTCTGGCCGTGGGCCAGTGTCCTTGATCCTGGCGGTGGGGGCCTCAACATAGCCTTGCAAAGCCTCCCAAAAAGCAGTCAAGTTCACGCATTTTCGTGTGAAGTCGGTACAACCCACAGGAGGGCCGTACGTACGTCATTGTTGATTGATTGATAAAGCATCCACACAAGGTCTATCCAGCAACCTTGAACCTGGCGTGGCGAGATGTACGGGCCAAACCGGCAACTTTGCCACCAGCACATACAGCAGCGATTTATGGCTTGGCGTGTATCGCTTTATGTGAATCGTTATCAAAATAAACGCACTCGTATTATGAGGGGATGTTTGGCACCCTTCTTTTGCACCGATTCATTCAGTGCGTCTCTGATGTAATTGAACTAGACGATGAGTAGTACTCGTGAGGTTTTCGCCGCAGTGTTTTCAAATTTTGCCCAATAAAACACACGCAATGTTCGTAGAAGCTGGCTTCTCGATGGTGAATAGCAATTTCGGAACACTACGTCAACATGGAAGATGCTAGAAGGACACGTGTTGGTTATGAATACATGCGCTTCTTCTTCTGTGCACCATCTCTGCACCTGGACGGGCATCCGGTTGCCTGCTGTCGTGGGTCTTCATCGGTGAATACGAAGCCAATGCTGGAAGTGGACTTCTCGGAAAGAACGCTAGTAAGCGCCAGAATTCGTCCAGCACACACCCGAACCCGTGTGACTAGCCAATATGGTTTGAGTTTTGGTTTCGAATTTCTCTCACGGCTCGTTACCGTCGTTGGGCATCTTTTTAGTTGTTTTTTTCCCCCCCGCTGGCAAAAGGTCAAGTAGAAGATTGTTTTACGAAAGAGGTGAGCATATTTGGCAAATAACATCAAGTACAAAGACACATCACAAGTTCGATTGATTCGGTTTACCTATCTGAATATTCTCGTATTATAGACATATCGAATAGATATGGTTTACTTTGGAGAAGGTTTATTAAATTATTAGAATAAATAGTTTTAACGTTTTGTGTTTGTTTTTCAAACCTTTCAACCTTTCAACGAAAATTTCTAGTATCCTGTACTTCAAGTTGCATACTTTCAGGCAAACTTATATTTTTGTCGAGTTTTCTTCGAATAAAGTTCCCTAAAGATATGCAACCCGTGCAGCACATTTGACATTTCTCGGCATACCGTTCGCGACCGGTAGAACAGTATGCACAACAAGTGTTTCGTAACAGGTTTTTTAGTTTGTTCCGGGTATTAAAAATTGGTGGATGAAAAATTGTCCACCATTAACTAGAAGTCTGTCAGTTGTACCTGTTCGATGAAACAGGTCTAACCCTCCGTGTCCTGAGTTTGCGATGTCGAAGCATCAAATTCGGACCGATACACGGCTGAACCTGGCAGCTTCTTCATTTGGGAACTTTTGAAAAATAGCAAGTACGCAAACGACACAGTATAACGCACGGAATGTCTGGTCTGGTACGGGAAAGTCGTTGTCCTCTGGCTGTCACTGTGCAACTGTTAAGGTTATGTTGCAAAGAACAATTTATCACGTTAGCTACACCGAACACGAGCCGTACATTAATTAGCAGTACCGGCGCGACAACAGCGAAAGTTCTTGCGGCGGTGGACAAAATATGGGCCACTGTTTTTTTTGGTTTGTTTTGCCAAAAAATGTCATTATTATTTTCCTCTGGAGAAAACAATTTCTAGACAGTCGCTAAAGAGCATTATTAGGGATCATTTTGTAGCTGTTACAGAATAGACTAGAACCAAAATGAACAGTGTAATGTGTCATTTAATCGTTTTTAAGCTTCATTTTAAACGTATGTTGTCACACATTTCGAAAATCCGTTTAATTGAAACGAACCGAATAGACAAGAATTATGATGACAATTCGTGTCTGTTTGCGACACACTCGCATGATAAATGGGGACGCCCCGTCCGCGCTTGTTTTACACTAACCACCATCTGTTTTTATGTTTTTGTCGGCACAATGTTTTATGTCAGCATAATTTAGGCCTTTTTGTCGTAGTGTTTCCGTTCGTGGCCACAAAAAAAAAAAATGAAAAAACCCATCCGTTGTGGCTCGCCCTGTGAATAATGTTCGAACCGCAGTACGAACGCAGGCCATCTGGGTGAAATGCTAAAGGACAAACACATTTCGCCCCACCGGTGTCAAATATTTGCTTTGCGAGTGCATTCTTCATCTGATGAGTTTTATGCTAATGTGCGCATTCGTCAGGTGCGCTGTGCCCGATGGGAAAGCAACCTTTGGGAAGCTTGGGCCGTCGGTGAGATCGTGTCTTGCTACGGTGTAGCAAAAGACTCGTCTTCGCCGTTGCTGGGGTCCATTTGCCATGGGAATAGTAAGGGAAAAGAAATTAAAATTAATAATCGTCGTAAATGAATTGTTGTAAAAATCAAGTGGCTTCTGGGAGGGTAAGAAAATGCCTTGTCTTTCCCCCCGTCGTAAGCGATAAATTGGTGGCCTTTTCTTACCGTTTCATTTTAATGTCAGAGGTCACTTTTAACGGTCGTTTATCGTTTGTTTTTGGAGCTATTGGAGGGAAGGTTTTGATTAGGTTTTTATTAATTCAAGAAGCTGAGTTCTTGTTTTATGAATACCTTAACGTTCTTTCTAAATATTGTTAAAGAAAGTTCTCAAATTCCCAGCATAATACGAGTTGTTCGAGGAACGAAATTTATAGTAAAAATATTATTTGTTCCACGTTCCAACTTTTTAAATTTCTTCAAAAGTTCAGTAGGAAAACAGGAGAACCGTTTTAAAACAAAGTTATAAACATTTCCCATCAGCATCGTTCAACAACCGATCCGAAGTTATTCTGAAAGCATACGGAGCATACTAAGCATGCAGCACTATAGTGAACGCTTTGGTCCGTCTTATGGCTCGCGTCAAGGGGTTGCAGAAACAATAAAACCACTCCGCCCTCGAACCATTTCTTCGTCTGCAGTAGCGCCAAAAATCGCACAACAGCAACGTTCAATGTGGTGCTTTAAAAACCCCAAACCGGGAACCCAAACAACTAAGGCGTAAAACAACAATTTGTTGGTGCTTTTTTCCTTTTTTATTGTTTTTGCTCTAAGACAACCTGGTTCAGCCAACACACCTTAGTGGGCAGCATTGGGTCGCTTAGCGGTGGCCGAGCGGAACAGGTATTTTAGGTATGATTTTTTGTTGCTGTCTGGCGCACCATTTTCTTTGACTAGGGAGGCATGAAATTTTTCAGCGGTAAAAGAAACTCCACATAAAAAACAACACGTTCTATTCTTAAAGCAACAATCAGAAGGTCGTTGGTATAATACGATGGAAAGAGAGAGAGAGAGAACGAGAGAAAAAAGGATCTTCAAAGTAAAAACTTTGATCTGCGCGAGCTAAAAAAAAAAAGGTCTCATGTTGGGTTCCATCTGTTTTGAGTTTAAAAAATCGTCTATTTGTTTGATGCGGATCTACTAAACTAGCAATGGTGATGTAAAGTGCTATAAAGCAGCTATAATTTTCAATTATTGTATAGCATTTTTCCATTTGAAGAAAGCTTTCGTTAAGTAATGGCCGCCGTAGAGGTGCTATAAATTTTTATAGCGATATAGAATAAACTTAAGAGGGGTTTAAATGACCAAACCCCCAAAAGAAGGATACGTCTTTAGTGTATACAGTGTTATTAAATATCGCTAAGAAAAAAATCCGCTCTTTTCCAGCTCACCTGACAAAGCTTCCTTTTTTGGCGAACGGTCCGGAAAAAAAAGCCGAACCCTGAATAGAAGCTTAAAGCGAAAAGGTCGGCCGGTGTTTCGTTGTTGTTTGTTGCTGTTCAACTATTCCACCACCCAGGCTGGCTGGACATAATTGGATTTTAACCACAGGAAACAACCGGTTGCGGTTTTGTCCACACTTTGCTGATAAATTTAACTTCCCTTCATTAAGCCCAACAAGAGTGGAAAATTAAATCTATTCCTCGATGCTTTTCTTTTTTTATTTGCCCACCGAAGATACCAAAAACACCCCGTACACGATGCCGATTGATTGTGCTTTGATTGCGTTTGTGTGGGTTTCATCGAAGGGACTCCATCTTGGTTTGATGATTACAAATTTGGTCCATTTAGGTTCGATGGGGTCGAAACCCGCAGCTACTGTCCGTCGGTAAATAGGTGCAAGCACAATCGCTTTACGGCTGCTGTCAATGAAAGTGAATGGCAAGCTTAAATGGGGGAGAAATTTATGAATGAAACTGTCCCCATCAAGATGCAGAACTTACTGCTTTACTGGTGAACTGTTCATTTCTATTGAAATGCTCGTTTGCATAGTATTTCTCTTCCCTTACCGATGGGATGCAAGGAAGCATAGTATATGTTTGAAACGAGTCAACGAAAGGGTGCTTGTGTAAGGGTTAACAGGGACAATGAGATACTAATTTATGTGCCATCTTTCCGTCACCTCATTTTCGCACGATTGGATGAACTTGTTCCAGACATACCTACCAGGATTACCTAAATGGTGTAAAAATCACGTGCCGGAGTGCCTTTAATTATCGATAAACAGTTGCGAAAGTGTCTGGCTGCCTTTGCGTGCCATTGTAATTAAGGTTGACAGTCTGGAAAGTGGATAGGATCACCTACTACTTCTACCCAAACACACACACGGCCACCCAAGCTTGGCGATGAAGAAAACGAGCAACCGTCAAGGTCAAAGGCGTTCGTCTGGGTTGGGCGAAGCAATCGAGATAAGACCATCACCGCCGTAAAGATAATTCGGGACAGGCTGGCCTTCCGGCAAACAAAAGGCACAGGACACACAATCTCAAACGCTCGGCATCGTTTCCGGTTGGTTGTGTTGTGCGCTTTCGTTTATCTTAGAGCAGTGCGGGCCCCTTCATCAAAGGCCCACTGATTGATCGAACGGTGTAGAATGACAGTCGACCGACGGTGCCCTTATCGAGTGGTGGTGTTGGTGGCGCACGAAAAGTGGTGTGTTTTTGTTTACCTTTTTCTGCATCCCCGGTGGAAAAGTCCTTTGCCGGTTGACGAAAAACGTTCGGAAAGGTGTGAAAAAGGTGATCCGTTTGTGCCTCACGGAACAAGCCGTTGAAACGTTGGGTGTGAGATTGTTAAATTTTTTAGCATTACGCTGCTGGTTTGGTTGGTTTGCGTTTATGGAGTGGATTCGAAAGCTTTGCGCGTTATGTAGCGTTTCAACGGTTCGGACCTTCGGGTGTAAGGAAACTGGATTGCACAAGTTTGGTCACGAATGTAGGTTATTCAATTACGATTCTGTGTGAAGCAATATCCAGTTCCCACATTCCAGACGGCTGCAAGGAAACTAAGGAAACGCTTTTGTTGGACACCGATTCGTCATGTCTGACGATGCAGTTTTGGGTGGAAAACACCGAAACAGGAGCAGTTCTTCGCCAACACGTACTCCGTACATTTGCTACTGCAGTGTGGTTATAGAGCACGTTGTGTGTGTGAGGGTATGTGTCGAGAATCTGATCCCTAGGTCGTATGTTGCTGCCATACGAATGCAGTTTTCAAAAGACTGTTCGGTGCGTTTAAATTCTACAGCTTCATGCACGAACGAAACAGTTGTCTTTGAATTTTGCAAGCATTTAATGGTGTTGGAATTAACAAAAGAGACGAGAACTTTTAAACTTCAGCTGTGGAGCAGAATACGAATTTGGTCTATTCTTGTGGCGAGCGATGGAAGAGGATTATTTATTTATTTTACCATTTTGTTCTAAGAACCTATTAGTATTTATTAAAACAGGCCTTAAACACTCTGCTCACTGACAGTTGATAATCGAGCAACGTGAATATTTGCATCGTTCGGCATGGTGCTGCCGAGATTGCATACTTTTAGGCAAATCCATCGTTCGAATCGATTTAAGCTGTATGAATTATATTCCTTTCATTTCTCGCTTTCCGGAGAAATGTCGTTTTTCTGATAAATGAATGTCTTTTGTGTTCGTACGGTTTTATCACGGTGAACCAAAAAGCTCTCTGCGTCAGCTTCTCTACATGCCTTTTCCGTTTTGATTTGCCGGAAATTGATGCGATTTTAAGAACTTTATCAAACGTACAATCAGTCTTTGTGTTGCTGATTGGATTAAGATTCGTCTCGGTGTAGAATGTTCGGGAGATACACGTTTCGTAGCACAACTGCAACGATGCAGTGCTTGAGGGGCTTTACTAATATTGCGACTCACGTTACTGCCGATTCGATACTTCAAAGTATTTTGCAGACATTTTTATGCTTTCCACCCCATCGTATATTCATACCACCGGCAGCAACGTGTAAGGTATGTGTGATTGATGACAACGATGGAAGGTTTTTTTTTTTGGCGTGACAAACTAATATTCATCCTCAATAGTAAATTCTTCACTACGTACACGCACAATCAATCGTAATGGGTTTTGCAGGCAAAACAAGCGCCGATATGTTGCGGTTTCTGAACATGCAAACGACATTGATGCTGTGCTGTCGTGACACCATCTGGGGCTTGGTGAAGACACGCCTTCAAGCAAACCGATCATACCAAACGGATGGGGGTTTTTTTTTTGCTAGAAGTTGTACGGACGATCACCGTGGGAGCAATCGGCGTGAAAAGTGAGTATGAATCGTTGGGTCGTCCGCACAACAGTACAGTTTGCAGGACATTTTTTGCAGCTGTGGCAATTGATTGACATTTTGTATGTAGAGCGTGTGTGTGTTTGTGTTCTCTAGCAAGCAACAGATACGTGGCCTACTCGACCGTGTACCGCGTGTAGGTTGTCAAGCTGTCAAAATGTTAAACAGTTAACCTGTTGGATGACTCACTTCGTATTCCATCCCATTCCGGTATGTAAATGAACCGAGGAAGATAAAATATGGGTCTATTGAATGCCCATGTCCCAAATCGTCCCATTTGATCGCTGAGCTTCGGCCATTCATCTGGAATAAATTTATAGTTGAGCATGAAAAACCTCCTGCTCAAAAAAAAAAGGAAAACAACCAAAGAAGAAATTTTGTCTTCCAATGGAAATGTTTAAAAAAAGAGAAATTGTTTATTAAGCAATGGTAAAATAAAACACCAACTTCTGGACTGGCCTAACGAGCTCTCGGCTGATGGCACCTGGCTATAAAAGCAATGGGATCTGGCAAATGGATAAAACCTCTAGCACGTCTACAACGCGTTTGGGTTTTGTTGTGTACGAACATTACCGTTTCAAAGATGTTTTTCTTTTCTATTTTGTTCTGCTCTTTCTTTTTTGCTCCACGCTACATTACAACGTACTTACTGCTCGTTATTCTACCGGCCGACAATTCGAGCCCGATTTCCCAAATGTATGTGAATTCTCTGTGTAGCAGCAGTAGCAGTAGCAATGTGGTGAAATATTCAAATTTATGCTACATCGCCGCCGATCGTCTTGTTCGGTGCGCCGAGCAAAGAATTCAAAATAATACATTGGCCAAAAAAAAGGACAATAGAAGCAGAAACGATATTTACATTCGGTTGAAAGTAGCAGCGAACCCCAGGATCGTTAAGCTGTTCGTCGGCTAAACGCAAATATGATCACACATGCCATTTGGGAGCATTTTTTTTTTTTTGGTAGGTGCAGAAACAGGCAACCAAACAAACAAAACAAACTCCCAAACAATCGTAGCACACACTCAACACATTAAAATCTGGAATATCTGGCGGGTACGGTGAGCATGCTCAGCCTAGAAAGTAGCTCCACCTCATTGGGGAGTTTCGGAGATAAAAGAACGCGATTTTCTTGTTATCAAAATAGGTATTGTTGTTCGGCAGACACGCAAGATGAACCCCTCATAATTGTGCTGTGTGTTCTGACAGCAGAGAAAGCAAACCGTTGAACGATTGAAGGAAATTTCGATTCCATTCGGCAAACAATGGGGGGAAACACAGCGAACACACCACCACCGCATGAAAACAAACGGCCAGAGGCACGCTTCACAGTAGCTGCTGCAAGGACTAAATATTTAATAAAATCCAACAGATTTGCTTTACCGCTTTGCCCAGCATCGTTCAATATCCGTAACATAAAGGAAGCGTCGACGAATCCCACTTTCGCCCCCCCCCCCCCCCCCCCCCCCCCCCCGCACCGGATAGCAATAAAAAGCGATATCACATTCCGAACGCTTGTCGTATTTATTCGGCCACCATTCCTTTTCGTGGTGGAAGTGTGGCGCGAAGCATTTAAGCGTTGCTGTTTGGTGCTTTTTCGTCCACCCCCAGGGTTGTCTACAAATGTTATGGCCACACGTAGTGGTACTTCAACTTCATCGTTGGCGATGTCACCGATCGCAAACTTGATATTTGATAGTAGTCGAAGGGAACAGGCGGGTGTGAGTGTGTGTGTGTTTGATTTAGTGTATTGTACAGCGGTTGGCAGATAACGTGAACAGTCTTGGGAAATAGTTTTTGGAAAGTGTTGGGCAGAGCAAGCAAGCAGTACAAAAGAGACAAAGCGAGAGAAAAAGTAAACCAACACCAACTCCTGTAATGTTATGCCTTTACATCGATCCCAA